>CM029019.1:77155434-77305046 GCA_016801055.1 Panax notoginseng
TTTTGGCGACTTAGAATGGGTGTTGTATACCTATTTTGGGGGCGTCACATTAAATGTTAATGATAATAGAATTATTTGATATTTAAATCATTTAATTATGATTTTGGGTGTTTGAAAATTCATGATAAATTATAATAAATGTTTAAAAATTAATTAAAGATTTAAAAATTATATGACTGATACTTACAGATGTTAGATTTCGGGATAGAGTATTAGACTCGATAATTACCTGATAAAGTCGTCGGTACACCGACATATTTCAGAAATTGATCTGGAATTATATAATTTGTCTATTATATGTGTTTATTTGTGATTCAATGACTGTGAAACATGTGTGATAATGTGATTAGGTTATGTACTGACTGCAATAAGCAGTATTATATGTTACGATATGTTATTCTAATCGGTAAAATGATCTTATTAATGATAGGTTTCGGTATAAAAGATAAAACTAAGTTGCGTATTGTAAGCAGCAGACCAGGCAAGTATCCTGCCTTTGCATTTACTTTATGGAATGGATATGAGTAAGAAAGTTTCAGATTTATATTATTATCGTACTAAATTATTAACCCTATTGTCGTATATATTATATCCGATCATTGTTTATCAACATAATATTATATTATATAACTCATATATTTATTCTGTTCGTTAATTTCTAAATATGATTATACAAGTGACCTCACTTGGATAATCATTGTATTTAATCACATGTATTTATATATATATATATATATATAAATATATAATATATATATATATATATATATATATATACCTCTAAGCTATTTGACCAGCTAGACACGGATTTAGAAATATCGTTAAATATGATAAAACCTTTTTGTATCCAATCAAATTGTTTTGGTTCGGATTCCAGACTAAGTATGAACATCCGATCAAGAAAAAACTTTTATACGCCCAAGGCGGATAGAGTGAACGATAATATCGTTCTTGCATGTAGTATTGATCAATACAGGGTCCATGGATGTACACCCTCGTGCCCGTAAGTTATGACGATTTGCAGATGAAGTTCTGCTAAACCTATTCGAAAATTGAAATAATATTCATAGTATGTCAACTAAACCCCATAAATAGTCAATACATAGTTTCAAAAATTTGAGATAGATTTGTTATGTTATTATTATCGGTTCAGTTTACTTCACAACTATTGATTTGTTGTAGAAGTGATGCGCAAAGAAAACATTTATTTCTTTCAGCTAATTATATTTATAATTGTTATTACTTGCTGGGCACCCAAATGTTCATTCTTGCTTTAAATTTAAATATTTTCAACTAAGCGTGATCAACCTGAAGGTTCAGACAAGAACAAGTAAAAAGGAAAGCAAACAGAATATATTTAATGGTATCTTTTGTAATAGTTAGACTGTATTAAGATAATGATATGTATTATATATTATGTAAGGAATATATTAAAGGTTGCGTACTTGAGATTAGACTCTGATAAGTGTAAATTAAGTTTGTTTTTTATATTATTATTATTATTATTATTACTATTATTATTATTATTATTATTATTATTATTATTATTATTCCGCTCATAGAAATGATATCGTAAAGCACCGAGTTCGGGTTTTAAGTACCTAATTTGTTTGGGGGCGTTACAAGTTGGTATCAGAGCTTTAGGGTTAAAAATCTTAGGTGGGCTAGACCTTAGGCTATAACCTTAGGACAGAGGGAAACGTTGAAAATACAAATAACTCATATAGAGTTTATAAGGAGATGAATTGGATAAATTCATCGTCAAACAAAATAAAAGATAACTTGTATAAAACTATTATTTGTTGTGTGTATATATTCTTTGTTAATCAAGATAGTTAGTGTGTAGATGTCAGATAGAAAGGATTAGGATACCCTCAGGTCGTAAAGAAGGAGTCAACCTCCATAATCGAGCCAATATCAAAGCCAATAGCTAAAACAGAGGCTCACATTGAAAGCTACCACAATGAGGTGGTTATTTTGGAAAGTATAGTACCGGACCCAGAAACGATAGAATAATTGATAGATAGAGTATAGATAGAACGTATATAGTCAAGCTCGAGTTCTTAAACTCATATGTTTATTATATTTGATTTTCTTATATATATAGTAAATTATTTATAAAGAAATTTTTGAGGAATTTGAGTTCTTTTAGAAATCAAATTTCTGTTTAAGCAGATAGGCAAGCTTTTTGCTGAATAGTTAAAGATCAGTTCGATCAATTATGATCGAGATCTACTTACAATGATTGTGTATGTTATGTACCCTGGTATGTATAGGTTTTAAAACGGTGATTCCGGGGACGGAATCTTTATAAGGGAGGGTGAATGTAATAACCCGATATTTTCTATATAATTAAATCAGAAATTTTGCGTATAATTTTTTTTATTATTTTATTATTATTATAAAGGTGAAAATATGTGCCAGGTAATGTGTATGTATTTATGAGATAAATATAAAATATATTTATTACATGAATGATTACAAATAATTTTATCTTAGAATTATTGATCATTATAAATTATATTTTATAATAATCAGTTTTATAGTAGAAATATTTTTATTAATTATTTTCTATAAAGATATGATTTTATATTATTTAAATAATATATGAGTGGTTATAGAGTTATTATAATAAATATTTTATTTTATAATATGAAGTTATGATAGATTAATTGTGTTAAGTATTTTAACTTAATTAATAGTGTTATATATGACAGATAAGTCAGATATAGAATCTAAACCCTAATTTTAGATTTTGATCAAGGAATAAGAATAATAATATAATATTAATTATATTTTGATTTTTCAGTGCTATAAATATGTACTGTATGTGTGTAATGTTAATGTATGGAACAGTATTAATGTATTATGACCAAACCCTAACATTAATTTGTTTAACCCTATTTTGAAATTTAAAGGGAAAATTCAAGACTATTATATAACTATGATATATGATTTATGTTGTGTATTATATAATGTTATGATTAATTAGGTAAACCATAATTAATAGTTAGAAATCCTAATTAGCAAATCAAGAAAACCTAGTTCGTAAGTCAATTAAAATTTTAAAATCTGTTAAGCCATAGTGTTATGTTGTATATGATATGTATTGTAGAATTTAATGTTAATTATGGAAAACCCTAATTAGTAATTAAAAACCTTAATTTTGAAAACCCTAAATAATATTTATAAACCCTAATTTTCTATACTAGCCCTAATTGTCAAGTAGGGAAACCCTAATTGCAAAATTAGAATGTTTAATGTTAATTAGTGAACCTAAACCTAATTAGCAAGTTCTTATTAATTGAAAACCTAAACTATTTCAAGAAACCCAAATTACAATTTTTAGAAACTAAATTATTTTTTTTATTTTACAAACCCTAAACTAGAAATGCTTCCATTTTGTGCTAAACCTAAGGGTTAAACCCTAAGGGTCAAATCCTAAGGGTTAGACCAATGACTAAAATGCCATTAAATCCTTAAGCCAAATGACATTAGTACCCCTTTTGTATTATGTGAGATTTCTTGCAAATCTTGCCAAGATGGGAGTTAGTAAACCACTCCAACAACCCAATGTGACATTAAACTCTAGAAATCAGCTGAATTCAGCTACATTCATTGCATACATGTAATATATATAGCATTAGAGAGAGAGAGAACGTCATTTTATTGCCCATTTATTCAACCAATGTTCAACCAACCCATTCTCTCTCCTAAGCTTCGAAATTATGTAGTAGATCAGCCCCTTATACAAGCCCCACGATTACCATAACCAATCAGTAGCCAGAATCAAGAATTGATGTATAAAGGTATAAAATCCTAAGTCAAAATTTTGATATTGTATGCTATAATGGATTTGTGGTTTTTATGTTTAATCATGTTGAATAAGGTGTTAATCCATGATCTGGGTTGGTACATAGATGATCCATAAAATCTACATACTCGAAATGTGAGTTTTCAAGAATCTGGGAAATTTTCTTTCTGTGGTCTGACAACGAATGTCAGACCCTGTAGATCTTAATCTGTTATGTATTTTTGCATTTTAAATGTTTAAACATGTAGTTAGTTATTCCATCTTTCATCTGGAACTTGATTCAAATCCAGATCAGTTATATATTGAAAGTTATTCATGGTCAAACATTGTTTACCGAGCTTGACTGGCTGATTTTTGGGTAACCCAGAAATCAAATAGCAGTGTTTGACAACAAGTTCTTGGGCCCAGATTTTGCATTTGTTTGTTATTTAGATGTTGTTAGTGTATCAGGGTGATATCCTATTATGTGTGCTCATGCTCCTAGATCACCTAAATAGCCAACCTACGGAAAGTAATCAATGGTCAAAGTGACCCTCTCGACCAGATTTTAAGTTTCTAGAATTTCCAGAAATGTGATGAACAACCTTTCTGACATGGGTTGACCGGATGGTAGATTATGATTCTGATATAGTTTAACTGATTTGATAAATGTTATACGTACTCTGTTATATAGACTACGACTTTGACCTATTAGACCACCATAACATTAATCAGAACTATTAGATTTTTAAGCAACAAGATGCCTACTCGGAGCTGACTGAGTTTCTAGGTTACCCAGAAAAACCCAGAACAACTCTGACAACGGTTTTAACAGCTTAGATCTTGCAATTAAATTGTTGTATGACCAATATAGTGGTTGATAATTGTAGTCCTACATGTATACTTCAAGATCAATATTTTATCTTGCCTAGAAACATCATAGAATAAAAGTTATCACTAGTCAAAGTAGTTCACTCGTGAACTGGCTATGCATTTCTGGGCTTTGCTCAAGAACGCGAAGAACACCTATAGCGACAGTTTTGTCGCTATAGGCGCCCTTTAGCGACAATTAATTTCTAAAATTAATTATTTTATTAAATAATTAGTAATAAATAGTTTTTAATTATGAAAATTATAAAATAAATTATTAAAAATTATTTTAAAGTCCAAAAATTATATTTCTATTATTTTGAATATATTTCATAAATATTTAATATTTTTGGAATATTAAAGGTATTTAATTTATTTAATAATTATATTAAATAAATTATTTAAAAAATAAATTTGATACTTGAAAAATCATTTAAAATTATATTATTATATAAGAAAATATTTTAAGTTATTTTTAATGACTTTTAATATTTTGTGATAAATTTCATTAATAAATTAATATCAATGATAATTAAGTTATTTAATAAATATATTAAATAAATTGTGGAAAAATAGAATTAATGATTTAAAAATTATATAAAAATGATTTAAAGGTTATAAAAATATTTTGAGTTATAAAACATAACTTTTGATATTTTGTCATGAAAAATATTAATTATTTAATATTAATGATATTAAAGTTATTTAATAATTATATTAAATAAATTAGTTTAAAATGATCTTAATATTAGAAAAAATATTTTCAAATGAAAATAAATATTTTAAAAATATTTTAAGTTATAAAATATAACTTTCAATATTTAAAGGTAAATCTCATTAATTATTTACTATTAATGATGTTAAAGTTATTTAATAATTATATTAAATAAATTAGCTTAAAAATAATTTTAATATTATAAAAAAAATTATTTCAAATGATAATAAATTATTTTAAGGTATTTTAAGTTATAAAATATAACTTTTATTATTTAATGGATAATTTCATTAATAATTTAATATTAGCGATATTAATTTAATATTAATGATATTAAGTTTATTTAATAATTATATTAAATAAAAAGTTTTAAAATAGTTTTATTTATTTAAAAATCATTTAAAAAGGGATATTAATGAATTAAAAATATTTTAATTTATAATGACTTTTAATATTTTGATAGATAAAACATTAAAATTTAAATATTAATGGTAATTATTTAAAAATGATTTTAATTGTTTTCAAAATTATTTAATGGTAATATTAGTACTTTAAAAATACTTTGAGTTATTATAAATAACTTTAATATTTTGATAATAGTTTCATTAATAATTTAATATTAATTAAATGTTAATGATAATAGAATTATTTGATATTTAAATCATTTAATTATGATTTCGGGTGTTTGAAAATTCATGATAAATTATAATAAATGTTTAAAAATTATTATAAGACATTTAAAAATAATATGACTGATACTTACAGATGTTGAATTTCGGGATAGAGTATTAGACTCGATAATTTCTCGATAAAGCCGTCGGTACACCGACATATTTCATAAATTGATCTGGACTTATATAATTTGTCTATATATGTGTTTGTTTGTGATCCAATGACTATGAAACATGTGTGATAATGTGATTAGGTTATGTGCTGACTACAATAAGCAGTATTATGTGTTACGATATGTTATTCTAATCAGTAAAATGATCTTATTACTGATAGGTTTCGGTATAAAAGTTAAAACTAAGTTGCGTATTGTAAGCAGTAGACCAGGCAAGTATCCTATATTTGCATTTCCTTTATACAATGGACATGAGTAAGAAAGTTTTACATTTATATTATTATTGTACTAGATTATTAACCCTATTGTCGTATATATTATATCCGATCATTGTTTATCAACATGATATTATATTATATAACTCATATATTTATCCTGTTCGTTAATTTCTAAATATGATTATACAAGTGACCTCACTTGGATAATCATTGTATTTAATCACATGTTGATATATATATATATATATATATATATATATATATATATATATATATTATCAACATGATAAAACCTTTTTGTATCCAATCAAATTATTTGGTTCGGACATAATGGACGATAATATCGTTCTTGCATGCAGTATTGATCAATACAAGGTCCATGGGATGTACACCCTCGTGCCCGTAAGTTATGACTGTTTACAGATGAAGTTCTGCTAAACCTATTCGAAAATTGAAAATAATGTTCATAGTATGTCAACTAAACCCCATATATAGTCAATACGTAGTTTCAAAAATTTGAGATAGATTTGTTATGTTATTATTATCGGTTCAGTTTACTTCACAACTATTGATTTGTTGTAAAAGTGATGTGCAAAGAAAATATTTAATTCTTTCAGCTAATTATATTTATAATTGTTATTACTTACTGGGCACCCAAATGCTCATTCTTGCTTTAAATTTAAATATTTTCAGCTAAGCGTGATAAACCTGAAGGTTCAGACAAGAACAAGTGAAAAGGAAAGCAAACAGAATATATTTAATGGTATCTTTTTTAATAGTTAGACTGTATTAAGATAATGATATGTATTATATATTATGTAAAGAATGTATTAAAGGTTGCGTACTTGGGATTAGACTCTGATAAGTGTAAATTAAGTTTGATTTTTATATTATTGTTATTATTATTAGTATTATTCTGCTCATAGAAATGGTATCGTAAAGCACCGAGTTTGGGTTTCAAGTACCTGAGTTTGGGGGCATTACAAGTTGGTATCAGAGCTTTAGGGTTAAAAGCCTTAGGTGGGCTAGACCTTAGGCTATAACTTTAGGACAGAGGGAAACGTTGAAAATATAAATAACTCATATAGAGTTTATAAGGAGATGAATTGGATAAATTCATCGTCAAACAAAATAAAAGATAACTTGTATAAAACTATTATTTGTTGTGTGTATATATTCTTTGTTAATCAAGATAGTTAGTGTGTAGATGTCAGATAGAAAGGATTAGGATACCCTCAGGTCGTAAAGAAGGAGTCAACCTCCATAACTGAGCCAATATCAAAGCCAATAGCTGAAATAGAGGCTCACATTGAAAGCTACCTCAATGAGGTGGTTATTTTGGAAAGTATGGTACCGAACCTAGAAACGATAGAATAATTGATAGGTAGAGTATAGATAGACCGTCGATTTCTTAAACTCATATGTTTATGGTGAGTTCTTAAACTCATGATATGTGGTAAGTTGACGAACTAGGTATAGTTAGGTGTGAATAGATTATTAAGGATGATGGGGATATATAGAATACTAAGCAACTGATCCTTAGTGAAGGCGTAAGAAATAAGTAGTAATAGTACTACTTGAATATGTATGATTCTATGTTGTTTATATGATAGGTATGTCTGTATAAGGTAATATTTTTAACTTTTGTATAAGTTATGGCAGCGATTCCTGACTTTTGAGTCACAAAGGGATATCGGATGATTAAAGCAGTATGTGCTAAGGTATGTCAAGTGTTATGAATATGAATCTATGATGGATTAATAAAATAAGTTGGTATAAAGATAGTGATTATTTATCTGAACAGTGGTTAATACAGTAAACTAAAGTTTTCAAAATCTAATATTTTGAATACATGATTATTTGAGTAGAAAATTTTGCGTTATATGTTAAACGGATACAATAAGGCTTAGAATGTAAGTTAATAAGGAATAATTTATGATAATGCCGCCAAGACGAAAGCGAAACCAAAGGACAGAAGAACCTGTCAACAAAGCTGGAAGACAACCAGACCCGATGCAGAATTTTACGATTATGGTCGCTCAAGATATGCAGAACGAAATACCAGTCGCGGAAAATCAGCTAGATAATCGATTAGTGAACTTCAAAGACTTCAAGACAGTCATACTTCCATGATTTAGAAGATTAACTGACCCTATTGACACGTTTGTAATAGCTAGGGTAACGAAGGGGCAAAAGAGAGCTTTTTCCACCTATGCGGTGAAAGGAGATAATTTTAGGAATACCAAAAACAAGCCAGGAGGTGGAAAGAAATAGGTTATGCAGTGTGGAAAATGCGGAAGGAATCATTCCGATGAATGTTTGAAGGGAAAGTTTGTGTGATATAAGTGTGGGCAGAAAGGACATATCTCTCCCAACTGCCCTAATCCAAAAATGTATAGAGGGTATTTTATTTGTGAATCAATGGAGCATAAGGTGAAAGACTGTCCAAGAAGGAGAATGGAGGCAAGGAATGCGAATACGGGAAAAGGTAGTAGGACATTGGCGACAACGGGACCAACTTCAACAAACGAACCAACAAAACCAACCGAAGTAGTCTTCAACATGACTATTCAGGATTTGGTAGCAGCCGGGGATGCAACTCCAGGTATTATTTTAATCAATTTTATTTTATTATATATGATTTTCTTATATATATATAGTAAATTATTTATAAAGAAATTTTGAAGGAGGAATTTGAGTTCTTTTAGAAATTAAATTTTTATTTAAGTAGATAGGCAAGCTTTTTGCTAAATAGTTAAATATCAGTTCGATCAATTATGATCGAGAGCAACTTACAATAATTATGTATATTATGTACCCTGGTATGTATAGGTTTTAAAATGGTGATTCCTGATAAGTAGGTTTTATACCTACTTATCCGGTATCTATTACTTGAATTATTTACTTAATCTCATATTTCTTAGATACTTTTCATATATTTTATGTTATTTTATAGGCAATGACATAACATTGGCATGAAGAAGCAAGAGAAAGAAATTCGGATATCTTTTGGACTAAAATACGCAAGTGCAAGAAGGGAAGATTGCAGGGCTTTTTACACCAAGTTGGATTCATGTTCTTGGCTTGGATCTTTGAGTATACTGTAGATCTTCTTCTTAGCTTTCCGGAACATCTTGAATCGTCCAAATCGGAGCTCGGATACGAGAGTTATGATTTTTTTATCAACAAAGATCAAAGCTAAGAGTTGTCTTGCTTGCCATTTACACAGCATCTACTTCAAGCTTGATTTCTGCCTTTCTCCAGTCGAATCTATCAATTGTTAAAGAATAATAGTTGTAGATCTCGTCGATATCTTCGATTTGATAGGTGGCAGGCCTCGTAACTCCTATCGGATCAAAAGTTATGCCTGTTTTACCAAAGGACGTCGCATCAACAAACAGAGTAGCGCGAACCGCGCTAGGGGCACACTAGGCCACCAGAACCACTGCTACAGTAGCGCGGGGCGTGCTCATAAAGACTTAGGGACAGCGCGGGGCGCGTTAGGCGGCGGGGAAAGAACTGATTTGGGTCATTTGATGTCCAATTTGAGCTAGAATAGGATTCTTAGTTCTCTAACTTGTTTGGGTGTCCATTAGAACTATAAATACATGATGAGAGATATAAAAGAGAGGAGAGATAGGCTAGTTTTGGAGGATTCCGTTATATTAGATTAGAGTAAATTAGATTAGGAACCCTATATTAGATTAGAAGGGGAGATTGAAGCAACTTGGAGACCATTGAAGATTCAAAGTAGATGCAAGGAGAAAGCATCAAATTTACAGACAACAGATTCTATCTTCTTATCTTCTTCTATCTTTGTCTTTTAATGATTATTCAATTGTGGATTCTTAGTTTTAATTCAATAATCATGAACTAATTTTTTGTTTGAGCTTACAATGGATCTTACTGTGTAGTTTATTTTAATATACTTCGCTATTAATTATTATGTTCTATTGTGAGGATTGTCTATTGTGATTTGGACTTAATTGCTTAATTGTCTAGCTAACAATTATCGTGATAATCTATATGAACTCGAGAGATGAAGTATAGATTTAGATCTGATTATGATAGCATATGTTTGTGATTTCTGCATAGATGAAATTCATGATTCGTGTTAAGGATAGAGATATGCCTTTACGCCATAAGTAATCTTATAGAGAACTTGTGCTTTAAATCTTTTTTAATTGTAATTCACATAGAGATATAGTGGATTAGTTAATTATGGTGTCTTGCTTAATTCTATCATCTGTGGATTTAAGTGAGTATGGGTATTATGCATCGAGAGGTGGTTTTATCTACTTTAGTGTTCTTGATTAACAATTCATGATAGAAAATAATTGATGAGAAGTGTGTTAACTTAAATGAAGCAATAAGTGAAGTTGTGATCTTAAATATTCGTAATCTGATTTTTGATTTGTGATAATTAGAATTAGTGTAATTAAATAATTTAATTTATATAATTTGAAATTTATTCGTTTAAATAAGATTGAGTTGGTTACGGGTTAGTACTTGGTAATTTGTATTAATAATTCCTCATGGGAACGATACTCTACTTTCACTGTATTACTTGTTGACCACATATACTTGCGTGTTGTGTGTAATTAGATTTTACCCAACAAGTTTTTGGCGTCGTTGCTGGGGAATTAGTTTAATATTTTTTACCAATATTAATTTCAATCAAATTAGTCTTAATTTAAATATTTTTTTATTCTCTTCCTATATTTCTCTCTTTTCAGGTACCATGGATGACTTTGCGAATCAATGGCCATATTCGAATATGACTCCACCAAGGGACACAGGAATTGATGAACTCAATGTATTTTCTGCATTATCAGCGTAGCTTGAGACACTTTCGAGGAGGTTGGATGTAGTTGCAACCCAACATAATCGAAGGATAGCAGTTACGTGCAATTATTGCGCTGGCAATCACCCGAGTAATCAATGCACCATCAATCTTGGGCCGGTACAATATGGTGGTAACTACCTCAATCAATATGCATATGATAATTATCATCAAGTTTGGGGGTATCATCCAGATTCTTCATGGAGCTATAATTATCAAGATCAATACTCTACTCCAAATCCAACATACACGCCAGAATTCTCATATCAACCTCCATTAAAAGAAGAAAAGTCAAAGTAGGAGGAATTAATGTCAAAGGGCATAGCAAACCAAGAGGAGAGGAGGATTAATCAAGAGCGGTCAATTTAGAATCAAGAGATATCAATTCAAAATCTGCAGAACCTGATGGATCAAATGCTCAAAGCCTTGAACAACTGTCCTCAAAATAAGTGGTGTTATGACGAGGATTCCGAGATTGATGAAGTGCCCGAGCCAAATCTACAACTGGATGAGACACGAGATTTTGAAAAAGAGGAGACAAGTGGGGATAATGAAAACAAGGTCAGCGAAGAACTAACTGTGGGTACCAACGAGGATGAACCTATGTTATTAGAGCCCTAAGTTCCTTCTCCGTCAAAGATCAAGGGTCCAGTTAGATTTGCAAAATCGTGCCCACTTGGTAGTCATGTCGTCGGCGAAGCTCTTTATGACATGAGAGTGAGTGCAACAATGAAGCCGTGGTGGGAAGAGAAAGAGAAGATAGACGAAGAGCCCATTGTGTTTGACACACTTCCATGCCCACATATGATCATAAACACAATGGAGATAGCACCTAGTCATTTTCCCTTCTTCATGGAGATTATACCAAGTCAGAGCATGCTATGTGACTTTGATGCTATGGCCATCGCTTTTGGGAACCTCCCAAAGGATTATTTGCTATTGATGGATGGAGGATTCCTCAACTTTCGAAGAGGAATTCGATAGCGTTGACCAGATAAAGTCGGGCTTACGACGTTAAAACTAGCGCTACTTGGGAGGCAACCCAAGCTCTCAACCTTTTCTTCCTTATTTATTCTTTATATTTTAGTTTATAGTCTAGCTCAAATATTTAGTTTTCCACGAATAATGACTCCATAATGGTATGCTCGCAGGAAAGGCGAGAAAAAGAAAATTCATTTAGCTACTGTCCATCCAGCGCAGGCCGCGCTATACAATGCCTAGACCCAGCGCGGGGCGCGCTAGCATCTCAGAAACCAAATGCAATCATAGCGCTGACCGCTCTACGTCGCCGATCTAAAAGTGCGGAATGCGCTGATGCGCCCTCAAACTACTGATTGCCCAGCGGGGACCGCACTATGCCAAGCCTATATCAAGCGCGGGGCGCGCTACCAGTCCAGAAGCCACTGCTTGCCTAGCGCGGGGCGCGCTAAGCCGTGCCTATACCCAGCGCGGACCGCGCTACTCGGGAATATCAGACACTGAGCAGATGTAGCGACGTGTTCTAGACTGATCCAAGCCACCTCTCCTTAATACATGTAACTTCTCCACTTCTCCTACACTCATTACACTTCCTATCCTCTATAACCCCCATTACACCATCTTTACCTCTCCTTCTCCTTTTCAATTTCCATTCCCATTAAACCAGTCCATCCCCATCTTCCTAACCACGTTGGTTTTCCATCCCCTATATGAACTCTAACCATCCAAGAAGTCAATTTCCTTTCAGTCATAAACACAACAATCCAATCCTAAATCTAATCCATTCCATGCATAAATTCATTCAAATTGGGACATCTTTACAAAGAGGGAACCCCAAAATCATTTAAGGCATACATACGGTGCGGCCCGCGCCGCTCAGAAATCCCAAGCGTTAAAAGTGGTTTATTTCCAATATTAGTCAAGTCCAACTCAAGTGTGGTTCCCAATTTATTCCAATGTGTCTGGCCTATTCTTCAGACTTAGCAGACAAGGAGAACATGCTGTATTTTTAGGGAAGTCCTCTCTTTTAATTTTTCCTATCTTAGCCATTGAGGACAATGTCTGTTTTAAGTTTGGGGGGCATTTTAGTGTCGTATTGCATATAGTTAGTTATTTACATTGTAGTTCATATAGTTACATTTAGTTTTTGCATTCAGTTTCTTGAAAAAAAATTGAAAAATTGAAAAATTGAAAAATTATTAGTTAGTTTACTATGTTTATATAGCATTTAGTACATCTTGCATGAGTCCAGCTGTTTGATATTTACAGTTTGTTTTGGCCAATGATGAGATTGGAATTGGGTAGACAAGTATAGTACTGACTATTAGAGTTTTGATGTGATTTCTTGTTATGAATTGAGTCTTTTTTCTGTTTGAAACTGGTATAATAAGGATAGCACAATAAAAATAACTTGTTGAATGATTGAGTTTAGATTGATACATAAAGGATCTCTAAAGGATAATGCTAGTTTAAATAAGAGAATGACAAGGATAGGTAGTAAAGGCGAAGAATTAGGCAAGAACCTAAGTTTGGGAGAAAAAGTGGGGTATATAAGCTTCTAAGAAAAGAAAAAAAAAGAAGAAAAGATATTGAGTTGAATAAATTGAGTCCTGTGGTGGGTCGAGAAGAAGCGTAAAATGCACTCCCCATAAACACAGGCGTGAGATGGTGCGTAAAACGCACTCACTATAAAAAAAATAAAAAAAAATAAAACGGGAAATAAGAGCAAGAAGCCCCCATAGATGAAAAATGAAGCATAAGTATCCCATGTTGACCCTCGATATTGGTAATTGTTTAATTTTAGTTGGATCTAGCTTGTTTTTTGATTTACTGAGTTTACACTGTATGATGTCTTCGAAGAGACTTGTTATGTGTTAAATTTAATTTTATATCAGTTAACATTGTTGTGGAGCACACACACACTATATTGCTGATAACAGTCTAAGATTTGATGATTGATTGAGAAGTTATTGATTGGTTTTGATATGATGTATTATCGTGTTTATTTGATTTCTCTAAGGCTGGTTGAATACATTTGTTTCTGTCATTACTGCTGGATTTGTAGGCATGTATATTAGTTGCATTGCATTGCATTATTGTTTTGTATTTTTGCTTGAGGATAAGCAAAGGTTTAAGTTTGGGGGTATTTGATAAGTAGGTTTTATACCTACTTATCTGGTATCTATTACTTGGATTATTTGCTTAATCTCATGTTTCTTAGTTACTTTTCATATATTTTATGTTATTTTGTAGGCTATGACATAACATTGGCATGAAGAAGCAAGGGAAAGCAATTCGGATATCTTTTGGACTAAAATACGCAAGTAAGTGCAAGAAGGGAAGATTGCAGGGCTTTTTACACCAAGTTGGATGCATGTTCTTGGGTTGGATCTTAGAGTATACTGTAGATCTTCTTCTTAGCTTTTCAGAACATCTTGAATCGTCCTAATCGGAGCTCGGATGCGAGAGTTATGGTTTTTTTATCAACAAAGATCAAAGCTAAGAGTTGTCTTGCTTGCCATTTACACAACATCTACTTCAAGCTTGATTTCTGCCTTGCTCCCTCCCGAATCTGTCAATTTTTACATAATGAAAGTTGTAGATCTTGTCGATATCTTCGATTTGATAGGTGGCAGGCCCCGTAACTCCTAGCGGATCAAAAGTTATGCGTGTTTTACCAAAGGACGTCGTAGCAGAAAATAGAGTAGTGCAGACCGCGCTAGGGGTTCGCTAGGCCACCAGAACCACTGCTACAGTAGCACGGGGAGCGCTAGAAAAGACTTAAGGACAGCGCGGGGCGCACTAGGTGGCGGGGAAACAACTGATTTGGGTCATTTGATGTCCAATATAAGCTAGAATAGGATCCTTAGTTGCCTAACTTGTTTAGGTGTCCATTAGAACTATAAATACATGATGAGAGACATAAAAGAGAGGAGAGATAGGCTAGTTTTGGACGATTCCATTATATTAGATTAGAGTAAATTAGATTAGGAACCCTAGATTAGATTAGAAGGGAAGATTGAAGTAACTTGGAGACCATTGAAGATTCAAAGTAGGAGCAAGGAGAAAGCATCAAATCTACAGACAACAGATTCTATCTTCTTATCTTCTTCTATCTTTGTCTTTTAATGATTATTCAATTGTGGATTCTTAGTTTTAATTCAATAATCATGAACTAATTCTTTGTTTGAGATTACAATAGATCTTATTGTTTAGTTTATTTTAATATACTTCGCTATCAATTATTATGTTCTATTGTGAGGATTGTCTATTGTGATTTGGACTTAATTGCTTAATTGCCTAGCTAGCAATTACCGTGATAATCTATATGAACTCGAGAGATGAAGTATAGATTTAGATCTGATTATGATAGCATGTGTTTGTGATTTCTGCATAGATAGAATTCATGATTCGTGTTTAGGATAGAGATATGCCTTTACGCCATATGTAATCTTATAGAGAACTTGTGCTTTAAATCCTTTTTAATTGTAATTCACATAGAGATATAGTGGATTAGTTAATTAGGGTGTCTTGCTTAATTCTATCATCTGTGGATTTAAGTGAGTATGGGTATTATGCATTGAGAGGTGGTTTTATCTGCTTTAGTGTTCTTGATTAACAATTCAGGATAGAAAATAATTAATGAGAAGTGTGTTAACTTAAATGAAGCAATAAGTGAAGTTGTGATCTTAAATCTCCGTAATCTGATTTTTAAATAGTGATAATTAGAATTACTGTAATTAAATAATTCAATTTATATAATTTGAAATTCATTCGTTTAAATAAGATTGAGTTGGTTATGGGTTAGTACTTGGTAATTTGTATTAATAATTCCTCGTGGAAACGATACTCTACTTTCACTGTATTACTTTTTGATCACGTATACTTGCGTGTTGTGCGTAATTAGATTTTACCCAATAATTCCGGGGACAGAATCTTTATAAGGGAGGGTGAATGTAATAGCCCGATATTTTCTATATAATTAAATCAGAAATTTTGCGTATACTTTTTTTTTATTTTATTATTATTATAAAGGTAGAAATATGTGCCAGATAATGTGTATGTATTTATGTGATAAATATAAAATATATTTCTTACATGAATGATTACAAATAATTTTATCTTAGAATTATTGATCATTATAAATTATATTTTATAATAATCAGTTTTATAGTAGAAATGTTTTTATTAATTATTTTCTATAAAAATATGATTTTATATTATTTAAATAATATATGAATGGTTACAGAGTTATTATAATAATTATTTTATTTTGTAATATGAAGTTATTAATTAATTGAGTTAAGTATTTTAACTTAATTAATTGTGTTATATATGACAGATAAGTCAGATATAGAATCCAAATCTTAATTTTAGATTTTGATCAAGGAATAAGAATAATAATATAATATTAATTATATTTTAATTTTTCAGTGTTATAAATATGTACTATATGTGTGTAATGTTAATGTATGGAACAGTTTTAATGTATTATGACCAAACCCTAACATTAATTTGTTTAACCCTATTTTTAAATTTAAAGGGAAAATTCAAGACTATTATATAACTGTGATATATGATTTATGTTGTATATTATATAATGTTATGATTAATTAGGTAAACCATAATTAATAGTTAGAAATCCTAATTAGCAAATCAAGAAAACCCTAGTTCGTAAGTCAATTAAAATTTTAAAATATGTTAAGCCATAGTGTTATGTTGTATATGATATGTATTGTAGAATTTAATGTTAATTATGGAAAACCCTAATTAGTAATTAAAAACCCTAATTTTGAAAACCCTAAATAATATTTATAAACTTTAATTTTCTATACTAACCCTAATTATCAAGTGGGGAAACCCTAATTGCAAAATTAGAATGTTTAATGTTAATTAGTGGACCTAAACCTAATTAGCAAGTTCTTATTAATTGAAAACCTAAACTATTTCAAGAAACCCAAATTACAATTTTTAGAAACTAAAATTTTATTTTTTATTTTACAAACCCTAAACTAGAAATGCTTCAATTTTGTGCTAAACCTAAGGGTTAAACTCTAAGGGTCAAATCCTAAGGGTTAGACCAATGACTAAAATGCCATTAAATCCTTAAGCCAAATGACATTAGTACCCCTTTTGTATTATTTGAGATTTCTTGCAAATCTTGCCAAGATAGGAGTTAGTAAACCACTCCAACAACCCCATGTGACATTAAACTCTAGAAATCAGCTGAATTCAGCTACATTCATTGCATACATGTAATATATATAGCATTAGAGAGAGAGAGAACATCATTTTATTGCCCATTTATTCAACCAATGTTCAACCAACCCATTCTCTCTCCTAAGCTTCGAAATTATGTAGTAGATCAGTCCCTTATACAAGCCCCACGATTACCATAACCAATCAGTAGCCAAAATCAAAAATTGATGTATAAAGGTATAAAATCCTAAGTCAAAATTTTGATCTTGTATGCTATAATGGATTTGTGGTTTTTATGTTTAATCATGTTGAATAAGGTGTAAGACCCCAACTTATTAATGAATAAAATCAAATTTTCTCTAAATATTATTGTGAATAATAAGAGGTTAATTTGATATAATACTTTGGTTATGGGTGAAATGTGCAAATTTTACAAAATAAGCAAGTGGTTATAAAATATTCATTTTGTCGGGGAATATTCGTTTGGTCGTGGAATATTCTTGCTGTCGGAGAATATTCGTACGACGGCGCAGCCTTGTGTGGACCCCATAACGGAAAGCGATTGGATGAAGAAAACGACAAGTATAAGTTATTTATAAATAACGGCGTAGTTGTTACCGTTAATACTGTTGGAATACCCGGCGGTTAAAATACAGTAGCACACGGTATTGCACCAATTATTGATTCTTACGTAAGAAGGCACTACTCAATAATTGTTACAGTAGTTATTGTTCAATATTTTATTTTATTAATTCAATAATTGTTGTGTTGATATTTTATATTATTGTTGTTTCAATAATTATTGCTGCACAGTATTTTCCATTATCAGATCAATAATTTATATTATTTGAATAATATTATTAGATAACATTATTGGCAATGCCTAGAAAGTTCTGTCTAAGGAGAGGTTTGGTCATCTAATTGCGCGCCAGTAAGGAGAAATCCTTATAGGAAAGCCCCCTCTTTCCTGGGAACGGCCTGGTTGTCATAAATGTGATTCTGTAATATTATTTGTGAATAATTAATTATTGATTCATATGATAAGGAAATATTTATCTTATGTGGATATAAATGAGGGATATATTTTTGTGGTTAAAAATGAAGGAGTTAATGTTGAGGTTTTTATCAGTATTTTTGTCGGAATGGAGGTATTAAAAATCAGGGTTTTTGAGATATTTTGCGGGGGTTATAATTTTTAATCCGACCGTTGGATCGTGGTAATTTTTGGATATGTTATGCATATATAAGTTGAGTATATGTCCACAAATTTTGAACCGTTAAAAATGAACGTATGATTTATTATGAATTTTGCGAGATGACTGGTTCAGAAATTGTTGAATTTTCGGAGTTTATCATTTTGATGGAAAGTTATAGAATTGGTGGGCCCCACTCTTGGTTGGTGAAGAAATATGCTGAGATTTTTATTCAAATATGGTGGGTGGAAATAGTAGCAGGTAAAGCCATCAGGTTGCAGGTTAAGTCTGCTTCGGCGTGCTACCATTTTCCTATAAATAGAGGGCTAAGTTAGAATTGAAAATCACACCAGAAACAAGTTTTCTCTCTTTCTCTCTCTAGATTATTGAGTGTATTTTGTGAGTATTTAGATACTTTGAGAGTTTCTATTCATCAGAGCAAGTTTCTTTCAGCCTTATACCGGTATTCCGACCAGAAGTACTGATATTTTGAGGTAAGGGATATTATTTTCTTCTTAATGATATTATTTTCTTCAATATCATTATGCTGAAATATTGATATGAGTTTTTATCAAATTTGAAACTTTTTGTGTCGGGGTTATTATTCACGTATACGGCACTATTCACGTATACGGTACTATTCACGAATACGACACTATTCACCGAAAAATAAAAATTTTCCCTTTTTGTCCAAGATGTCTATTATGGTTATTATCTTTGATTGTATCCATGTTTTGATCTTTATTTTTGAATTCTGCTTCACAATTGATTATTATGAAGTATTATTGATCTTGGATAAACTGTTATACGAATCCCTAATATTTGTCCTTCTGTCTCACTGGATTCGTTCTCTTTAAGATATTTTTCATCATCCTCAGTCCTAAATGATGATATTACTGAATATCTTTGGCCTGTAGTGCAAAGATGTATGATTACTTGATGAATAACTTTGGCCTGTAGTGCAAAGATGAACATGTGTTGAGAAGAACATGACTGACAGGTGATACAAATGAATATCTTTGGCCTGTAGTGCAAAGATGAATATTTGGATAAAGATGATTATTAATTGATGTTACAGGGATAAAATATTGATGATGGACTTTTAAATCTTAGAAGATAGTAGAATTCATTCTATACTTGACTCTTCTAATGGTTTGCTGTTTCCGCTGCAGTTGTTGATCTAAAACTTGTTGTCGATTATATTCTATCAGATTTTTCCCTGTTGAAGACTAACGATAATTTGTTGTATATTATCTTAGTCATAATATTCTTTACTGGGCTAGTTAAGCTCACCTTTTTCCTTTTTGTTCCATTTTTCTTCTCAGGAGGTGAGAACATAGCAGGATCTAGTCGGGGTATGGAGTGATGGTTCTAGAAAGATGTTTTAGCAGTCCTCACTATTGCTGTAAAATAGTGTTTGAATAATTGTAATGAGGATTTATTTAAGTGTGAATATTGTCCAGAAGACAATATTTGTATTTAAACTCACAGTATGTGTTGTCGTATTTTGCACGATAATTGTATTATTGAAGTTGTAGTTTGCTTTCTGTACCATGTATTTGGCGACTCAGAATGGGTGTTGTATACCTATTTTGGGGGCGTCACAGTTGGTATCAGAGCTTAGGATTATGATCCCTGGCTGAGATGTGAGACAAGAACTAGGAGGGGAGAGACGGGGAATTCCTTCGCTAGTATGACCTGACTAAGTTTATTTGGTGTTTATTTGGTTGGTCAGAGTATAGGGATAATTGTTTTATGGCAGTATTTAAGAATGGCAGCTGAGAACGTTAATAATGGAGTAAATCAGACCGTGGAGACACCTTTGATCACTACCCAGGGGAACGTGCAACAGGAAGGCAATATTCCTCCTGTAAACAACGTTACCGAGCAAACGATGAATGATGGAATGTTTAGGAGCTTTTTGCGGTTCATGTAAAATCAGACGAGGGAGACTCGTGTGCAGAATACGGGTGGAAATGATAACAAAGCGCGGTTTGTCACAGCTAAGAAGTTCAAAGAATTGGGACCACCAGAATTTAAGGGAAAGCCGGATCCGATCATGGCGGAAACGTGGGTCAAGCAAATTACCAAGATATTCGATGTCTTGGGATGCACGGAGGAACAGAAGGTTCCATTCGCCACCTTTATGTTCCGCGGTGAGGCAGACTACTAGTGGGAGTCGGTGAAGCGTACCCAGCCTGATGCACTCAACATGTCCTGGGAAACATTTCAAAAACTGTTCAATGACAAGTACTTTCCTGAAAGTATTCATCATATGAAGGAGGTGGAGTTTGTGACGCCCCAAAAATTAGGTATACATCACCCATCTTGGGTCGTCAGATACATAGTACAGAATAAAAATACAACTTACTAATACAACTGTCGTGTACAATACGACAAAACATAAATTGTGAGTTTGAATACAAATATTATCTTCTAGAGAGTATTCATACTCAAAAGGAGTCCTCATTACATTTATTAACACACCATTACATAGAATAGTGAGGACTACTAACTAATACTATCATTCGGACCATCACTCCGTTCCCCGACTTGCCCCAGCTACGTTCTCATTTCCTGAAGAGAACAGTGAAAGAAAGGGTGAGCTCAACTAGCCCAGTAAGAAATATTATGACTAAGATAATGCAGAATAAATTATCATTAGCCTTCAACAATGTTAAACTGATAAAATATAATAGACATCAAGTTTAACTGCAGCGGAACAAGCAATCCATTAAAAGAGTCAAGTAGAAAATAAACTCTACTATCTTTTATGATTTAAAAGATTTTCCAACACTGTGATCGCTGAGACTCAGCTTAATAAAATAATCCACATCATCGAATCACCCCTGCACTACGGCCAAGGATATTCGTATATTCATTAATGGTCATGATCATGCCAACAACTGTCCATCAATGCACTACGGGCCAATGAGGACTTTTACCACATCATTTGTAACATTACGGTCATGATTATACCGAATAATCCCTGGTCATAATCATACCAAGTCCATCTATGCACTACAGGCCACAGATGACTTTCAACATTTTATAAACATGAGGATGATGACAATGATATAAGAATTCAATAAAACAAGTTCAAGAATTAATTTATCCAAGAATTAATAACGTCCAAATTGTCAACATGATACTGCTTTGTGGAGTAAAATTCAAGAATGCTTAGAAGAATATTTTCATGAAAAGATACTGGATGAACCGCAATTATCAAGGATATTTCACTAATTTCATGGAGTATAGAAGTCAAAACTTAACCAACTGAGTATAATAAAGAATGGAATAACAAAAGAAATCACCATGCATGCGATAGACCGCACAGACAGGTTATTCCAACAGAATAATAAATAATGGAACCAGGTCCGGCGTAAACGCACAGACAGGATATTCCGACAGAATAATAAATAATGGAACCAGGTCCGGCGTAAACGCACAGACAGGATATTCCGACAGAATAATAAATAATGGAACCAGGTCCGGTGTAAAACACACAGACAGGATGTTCCAACAGAATAATAACAAGACGGAACCAGGTCCGGTGTAAAACACACAGACAGGATGTTCCAACAGAATAATAATAAAAACGGAACCAGGTCTGGTGTAAAACACACAGACAGGATGTTCCAACAGAATAATAGAAGAATGTCACCAAGTATAGGGTAGACCGCGTATACAGGTTATTCCAACAGAATAATAAAAAATGGAATAACAACAGTTCTCTTCATGAATAAGAAAGAATAACACCCCTTACCGTTTTAAAGAAGAGCTGAAATAAGGAAGTAGTTAAGTAGCAGAATACTCTTCTTCTCTCTCTCTCTATAGTTTCTCTCTATAGTTTCTCTCTCTAGAGTTCAGTGAATTCGTAAGAAATAATGAAGGAATGAGCTGCTATTTATAGAAAAATAGAATGCATAGTAACTAATCCATGAACGGTCCAGATTGATTACTTTAATCTGACGGTCCATATTTAAAGAAAAATCTTTTAAATAAAATATAATATATTCTATTTATAGAATAACTTTAATAAAGTATTCTGTTTTATATAAAAAGATGTTTCTGTTTTATTACGTTAATAATACGAATAAAACAAAACGTCATTATCGCTAAATAATTCATATTATTAACTGACAATAATTGAATCAAACTGAGTGACTTCTCACATAAGCATTAATAATCAATACCGTGTGCTACTATGCAACCACACGTATTACTGTACTTTTACTACCGAGTAGTTCAACAGTAACAATGGTAAAATTTCCGCCGTTATTTTTAATAAAATATTTTTGTCGTTTTCTCAATCCGACAATAATTCCGTTGTGGGGTCCACCAATGATTGTGTCGTTGTACGATTATTTCCCGACCAATCGAATATTATATAACAACTTGCGTACTTTGCAAAATTTATAAATATTACCCACAACTATAACATTATATCAAATTAACTCCATAATATTCAAAAATGATATTTATAGAAAATTCATCTTTATTTATAAAAGTTGGGGTCTTACAACCTCCCCTTCTTATGAAATTTCGCCCTCGAAATTAGGGTACGTACCTGGTATGTCGAAGAGGTAAGGATACCTTGATTTCATTTCAGATTCTAACTCCCAAGTCATTTCCTCAACATCGTGGTTTCTCCACAAAACTTTGACTTGAGGTATAACCTTGGAGCGTAGAATATGTTCCTTCTTATCCAAGATTTGAACAGGAACTTCTTCATACGTCAAATCTCCGCTATTTCGTCCGGTTCTAACTCAATAATGTGGTTCGGGTCTTCCACATATTTGCGTAACATGGATATGTGAAAAACGTTATGAACACGAGACATACTTGGCGGTAAAGCGAGTCTATAAGCCACAGTTCCTACTCGATCGAGGATTAAAAATGGACCGATGAATCGAGGATTGAGCTTTCCTCTCTTTCCAAATCTCGTAACTCCTTTCCATGGAGCAACACGTAAGAACACATGATCTCCTACATCAAATTCCACGTCCTTTCGATGAAGATCAGCATAACTCTTTTGTCGATCTTGTGAGGTTTTTATACGTTGTCGGATCGTTTGAATCTTTTCTGTAGTCATACGTACCAACTCCGGTCCCAACAACGTTGCTTCACCCACCTCATCCCAGCATACTGGAGAACGACATTTTCTTCCATACAATGCTTCGAATGGAGCCATGCCAATACTTGCTTGATAACTGTTGTTGTAGGAAAACTCCACCAATGGTAAGAACTTGTCCCAACTTCCCTTGAAGTCAAAGACACAGAGTCTTAATAGATCTTCAAGAGTTTGAATAGTCCTCTCTGATTGTCCGTCCGTCTGAGGATGATATGCTGAACTAAATCGTAAATCCGTGCCCATAGCTTTTTGTAAACTAACCCAAAATCGTGAAGTGAATCTTGGGTCTCGGTCAGAAACTATGGATACTGGCATACCATGCAGTCTTACAATCTCGTTTATGTACATACGAGCAAGACGTTCAAGTGTATAAGTTTCTCGTATCGGTAAGAAATGAGCAGACTTGGTCAATCTATCAACAATGACCCAAATCGCATCTATACCTTGAGAAACCTTAGGAAGACCGGTAACGAAATCCATGGTAATGTGCTCCCACTTCCATTCTGGAATTTCAAGTGGTTGCAATGGACCTTTTGGTACTTGATGCTCCGCTTTGACTCGTTGACAAGTTAGACACCTTGAGATAAACAACGCTATCTCTCTCTTCATATTGCTCCACCAAAATGTATGACGAAGATCATGATACATTTTGGTACTTCCAGGATGGATTGCAAACGGTGTGTTGTGCGCCTCCATCATGATTTCATACTTTAAATCAGGGTTGTTAGGAACACAAAGTCTGGAGTTGACTCGAAGTATTCCTTCTTCATCGATTCTTGCTTCCGGCATAGCACCTTCTTGCACTTTCTTCCTCATACGCATCAGCTCCAGGTCTGTAGCTTGAGCAGCTTTAACTTTATCGATTAAAGTCGGTTCTACTCGTATATTCGCCATCATCACATGGGTCCCTGGAGTCTTTAACTCTATCTCCATCCTTTGCAAATCACACAAAATGGGCCTTTGTGTTGACAATATCGCACTCGTACTTGCATATGATCTTCTACTCAATGCGTCAGCTACCACGTTCGCTTTTCCAGGATGGTATTGAATGGTATGATCATAATCTTTCAACAGTTCAAGCCAACGTCGTTGTCGCATGTTGAGTTCCTTTTGAGTGAAGAAATATTTGAGGCTTTTATGATCCGTAAAGATCTCCACCTTCTCCCCATACAAGTAATGCCTCCAAATTTTAAGTGCAAAGACAACAGCTGCCAACTCTAGATCATGAGTAGGATAATTCCTCTCATATTCCTTGAGTTGTCTTGATGCATAGGCTATGACTTTTCCATGTTGCATGAGAACGCATCCCAACCCTTTGCTCGAAGCATCACTGTAGATGACAAATCCCTCCGAGCCAGATGGTATTGTTAGAACAGGTGCTGAAATGAGTCTCCTCTTGAGTTCTTGAAAACTCTGCTCACATTCTTCGCTCCAACCGAACTTTGTATCTTTCCGAGTCAGCTGAGTTAATGGAGTAGCGATTCGAGAAAATCCTTCCACGAATCTCCGATAATAACCAGCTAAACCAAGAAAGCTACGTACTTCGGTTACTGATTTAGGTTGCTCCCAGCTTTGAATAGCTTCAATCTTTGCCGGGTCAACAGATATTCCACGACTTGATACTACGTGCCCAAGGAATGCTACCTCTTCCAGCCAGAACTCGCATTTCTTCAACTTGGCATAAAGTTTGTATTCACGAAGCTTTTGGAGTACCAACCTCAAGTGTTGCTCATGATCTTCACGGCTTTTGGAATAAACAAGGATGTCATCGATAAAGACGACCACAAAGTGATCCAAATATTCCTTGAATACCCTGTTCATCATATCCATGAAGGCAGCAGGAGCATTAGTCAATCCAAAAGACATAACTAAGAATTCATAATGCCCATACCGAGTTCTGAAGGCAGTCTTTGGAATATCCTCAGTTCTAACCTTCAGCTGATGATATCCAGAACGAAGATCGATCTTTGAAAAGAATTGTGCTCCTTGCAACTGGTCAAACAGGTCATCAATACGTGGCAATGGGTACCTATTTTTGATGGTGACATGATTCAACTCCCGATAATCAATACAAAGTCGCATACTCCCATCTTTCTTCTTCACGAACAGAACAGGAGCACCCCAAGGAGAAGTACTAGGACGAATAAAACCAATGTCTAACAATTCCTGCAGTTGGTCTTTAACTCCTGAAGTTCAATAGGAGCCATTCGATATGGGGCTTTGGAAATGGGTTTTGTACCGGGTTCAAGGTCGATACAAAATTCAATTTCACGCTCTGGGGGTAGGCCAGGAAGTTCTTCGGGAAATACGTCAGGAAATTTATTAACAACAGAAATATCATTCAAAGCTGACGTATTTTTGTTTAGATCTGTGACATGAGCTAAGAAAGCTTGACATCCGTTTTTCAATAAACGAATAGCTTTATGGCTTGAGATGACAGCGATTGATTTTAATGGTTTGGTTGCTTGAATTCGCATAATAGGTCGATTAGGAATATGAAAGCTAACAACCTTACGAAAACAATCAATTTTTGCATGATGAGTAGTTAACCAATCAATCCCTAGAATCACGTCAAATGCAAGTATTTTTAATGAAATAAGATCGACAGGTAATGTGTGGGTACCAACTTGAACCAAACAAGACTTATAAACCGTGGATGTAATGAAGGTTTCTCCCAATGGAGTTTCAACAGCTAAGTCAAAGTCTAATTTCTCCGGAATCAAATTTAATCGATGAGCGCAAGTAGGAGAAATAAAAGAATGGGTAGAACCGGTATCAAATAAAGTATAGACTTCGTTAGAGTTTATGATAAGCTTACCCGTGATGACCTCATTCGGGTTCCTTGCTCTCTGGGAGTTCACAACAAACGCTCTCCCTTGCACAACTGGTTTTGACTTTTCTGGGACGGCCTTTGGTGCCTCCATCCTAGCTGAATTTGTCTTCGGTAAACGACAAAATCGGGCTAAATGACCTTCTCTTCCACAATTATAACATGCTTTGGACGGCATCGCGCAGTTTGGACTGATGTGCCCCTCCCCTCCGCATTTGAAACATATGATAGGTGGTCGTTCTCCTTCCTTAACGACAGGTGCTGGTGCTGACGTCTTTCCATCATTGTTGAATCTCCTCTTCTTGAAATGTCCATTCTTATTGTTTTGGCCCTGATTACCACCGAAGTGGTTACCATTTCTGGCCTGTTGATTCCCTCCACGCTTGTTGTCACCGCTTCGATGACTGCTTTCACTGGTATTATCATTTTGCCGGCTGCTCTCTTTTGGTTGCGTTGTCTCGTTATCGCGCTCCACCAACTGAGCCCTATTTACAACATCTGAATACAAACACAGTTTATGAGAAACAAGATGTTGACGTATCTCCGGCTTCAAACCTCTTAAAAACATCCGCGTCATTCTTTCTTCATTATCCACCAGGTGGGACGCAAACGGGATAACTCCGCAAATTTTGCCTCGTACTGCGACACGGTCATATTATTCTGCTCCAATTTGATGAACTCCACCTCCTTCATGTGACGAATACTCTCGGGAAAGTATTTGTCGTTAAACAGCTCTTGGAACTTCTCCCAAGACATCTTTAGTGCGGCAGGTTGAGTACGCTTTATCGATTCCCACCAGTAATCTGCCTCTCCTCGCAACATAAAGGCGGCAAAGGGAACCTTTTGCTCCTCGGAGCAACCCAAGACATCAAATATCTTGGTGATCTGCTTTATCCATGTTTCAGCTACAAGTGGTTTGGGTTCTCCCTTAAACTCCGGTGGTCCCAGCTCCTTAAACTATTTAGCGGTGACCGCCTGAGAGTTTCCAGTATTTCCACCTACGTTGTGGACAGGAGCCGCTTTCACCTGTTTTTGCATGAATTGCATAAAACCTCTGAACATTCCATCATTCATCATCTGGTCAGTGTTGTTGTTTGCATGAGGATTGTCACCTTCCTGATGAACATTATCCTGATTATTGATATGTGGTGAATCAATAATCGCCTGTGCTCCATTGCTATTCTCAACATTCTCAGATGCCATTTTCAGATACTGCCACAAAATAAAAATTAATTGATATGTCATATATTATCCTTATATTATGACCGACCAATTAAATACCATGCAAATAAACTTAGGTAGGTCATACTAGCGAAGGAATTCCCCGTCTCTCCCCTCCTAGTTCTATTCTCACATCTTAGCCAGGGATCATATCCCTAAGCTCTGATACCAACTGTGACGCCCCCAAAATTAGGTATACATCACCCATCTTGGGTCGTCAGATACATAGTACAGAATAAAAATACAACTTACTAATACAACTGTCGTGTACAATACGACAAAACATAAACTGTGAGTTTGAATACAAATATTATCTTCTAGAGAGTATTCATACTCAAAAGGAGTCCTCATTACATTTATTAACACACCATTACATAGAATAGTGAGGACTACTAACTAATACTATCATTCGGACCATCACTCCGTTCCCCGACTTGCCCCAGCTACGTTCTCATTTCCTGAAGAGAACAGTGAAAGAAAGGGTGAGCTCAACTAGCCCAGTAAGAAATATTATGACTAAGATAATGCAGAATAAATTATCATTAGCCTTCAACAATGTTAAACTGATAAAATATAATAGACATCAAGTTTAACTGCAGCGGAACAAGCAATCCATTAAAAGAGTCAAGTAGAAAATAAACTCTACTATCTTTTATGATTTAAAAGATTTTCCAACACTGTGATCGCTGAGACTCAGCTTAATAAAATAATCCACATCATCGAATCACCCCTGCACTACGGCCAAGGATATTCGTATATTCATTAATGGTCATGATCATGCCAACAACTGTCCATCAATGCACTACGGGCCAATGAGGACTTTTACCACATCATTTGTAACATTACGGTCATGATTATACCGAATAATCCCTGGTCATAATCATACCAAGTCCATCTATGCACTACAGGCCACAGATGACTTTCAACATTTTATAAACATGAGGATGATGACAATGATATAAGAATTCAATAAAACAAGTTCAAGAATTAATTTATCCAAGAATTAACAACGTCCAAATTGTCAACATGATACTGCTTTGTGGAGTAAAATTCAAGAATACTTAGAAGAATATTTTCATGAAAAGATACTGGATGAACCGCAATTATCAAGGATATTCCACTAATTTCATGGAGTATAGAAGTCAAAACTTAACCAATTGAGTATAATAAAGAATGGAATAACAAAAGAAATCACCATGCATGCGATAGACCGCACAGACAGGTTATTCCAACAGAATAATAAATAATGGAACCAGGTCCGGCGTAAACGCAAAGACAGGATATTCCGACAGAATAATAAATAATGGAACCAGGTCCGGCGTAAACGCACAGACAGGATATTCCGACAGAATAATAAATAATGGAACCAGGTCCGGTGTAAAACACACAGACAGGATATTCCAACAGAATAATAACAAGACGGAACCAGGTCCGGTGTAAAACACACAGACAGGATGTTCCAACAGAATAATAATAAAAACGGAACCAGGTCTGGTGTAAAACACACAGACAGGATGTTCCAACAGAATAATAGAAGAATGTCACCAAGTATAGGGTAGACCGCGTATACAGGTTATTCCAACAGAATAATAAAAAATGGAATAACAACAGTTCTCTTCATGAATAAGAAAGAATAACACCCCTTACCGTTTTAAAGAAAAGCTGAAATAAGGAAGTAGTTAAGTAGCAGAATACTCTTCTTCTCTCTCTCTATAGTTTCTCTCTATAGTTTCTCTCTCTAGAGTTCAGTGAATTCGTAAGAAATAATGAAGGAATGAGCTGCTATTTATAGAAAAATAGAATGCATAGTAACTAATCTATGAACGGTCCAGATTGATTACTTTAATCTGACGGTCCATATTTAAAGAAAAATCTTTTAAATAAAATATAATATATTCTATTTATAGAATAACTTTAATAAAGTATTCTGTTTTATATAAAAAGATGTTTCTGTTTTATTACGTTAATAATACGAATAAAACAAAATGTCATTATCGCTAAATAATTCATATTATTAACTGACAATAATTGAATCAAACTGAGTGACTTCTCACATAAGCATTAATAATCAATACCGTGTGCTACTATGCAACCACACGTATTACTGTACTTTTACTACCGAGTAGTTCAACAGTAACAATGGTAAAATTTCCGCCGTTATTTTTAATAAAATATTTTTGTCGTTTTCTCAATCCGACAATAATTCCGTTGTGGGGTCCACCAATGATTGTGTCGTTGTACGAATATTCCCCGACCAATCGAATATTATATAACAACTTGCGTACTTTGCAAAATTTATAAATATTACCCACAACTATAACATTATATCAAATTAACTCCATAATAAAAATGATATTTATAGAAAATTCATCTTTATTTATAAAAGTTAGGGTCTTACAGAGTTTATCAGACTGGAACAAAACAACATGACGGTGTCCCAGTACGAGGCGAAGTTTGCAGAGTTATCCAGGTTTGCACCTCATTTGGTCGAATGACAAGGATGTTTCTGAGAGGTCTAAAATCTGAGATTCGGCAATATCTTATCTCTCATAAATTTTCTTTATATTCAGATGTTGTAAACAGGGCTCAATTATTAGAGCGAGATAATGAGTATGTGCAACCAAGGGACCACAACTAGGGTTATACCGGTGGCGGCAGTCATCGAAGCAATGAAAACCAGCAGGGAGGAAAACATTCGGACAAAAGCGATAACCACTCTGGTGGTAATCGTGGTCGTGATAAAAGAAGGAGCGAGTCGGGAGGAGATTTCAAGAAGAGAAGGTACAACAATGATAACGTGAAGACGTCAGCACAAACATCAACTGTTTCTAGGGGAGGAGAACGACCACCGGTCGTATGTTACAAATGTGGAAAAGAGGGACATATCAGCCCAAACTGCCCACAACAATCCAAGGTATGTTATAACTGTGGAAATGAGGGTCATATAGCTCGAGAGTGTTCTATAGCAAAACTAAGTTCAGCGGGGATGGTGACTCCAAAAGTTGTCCCGGATAAGTCGAAATCAGCGGTTCCTGGAAGGGCGTTTGTCGTGACTGGACAAAACGTGAGAAACCCGAACGAGGTGATCACGGGTAAGCTAATCTTGAATTCTTGCGAAGTTTATACTTTACTAGATACCGGTTCTACCCATTCTATTATCTCTCCTGCTTGTGCTCAACGTTTAAACTTGACTCTGGAGAAATTGGACTTTAACTTATCTGTTGAAACTCTGTTGGGTGAAACCTTCGTTACATCTACAGTTTATAAATCTTGCATGATCCAAGTTGGCACTATCACATTACCTGTTGATCTTATCTCTTTAAAGATACTTGCTTTTGATGTGATATTAGGAATTGATTGGTTAACCACTCATCATGCTAAAATTGATTGTTTTCGTAAGGTTGTTAGTTTTCATATTCCTAACCAACCTGTCATATGAATTCAAACTACTAAACCACTAAAATCAGTCACTGTCATATCAAGCCACAAAGTTATTCGTTTATTGAAAAACGGATGTCAAGCTTTCTTAGCCCATGTTATGGATTTGAACAAAGACAAGTCAGATTTGAATAATATTTCTATTGTTAGAGAATTTCCCGATGTATTTCCTGAAGAACTTCCTGGTCTACCCCCAGTACGTGAAGTTGAATTTTTTATTGACCTTGAACCCGGTACAAAGCCTATTTCTAAAACTCCATATCGAATGGCTCCTATTGAACTTCAGGAGTTAAAAGTCCAACTACAGGAGTTGTTGGACATCGGTTTTATTCTTCCTAGTACGTCTCCTTGGGGTGCTCCTGTTTTATTCGTAAAGAAGAAAGACAGGAGTATGCAACTTTGTATTGACTATCGAGAATTGAACCATGTCACCATCAAGAATAAGTATCCGCTACCTCGCATTGATGACATGTTCGACCAGTTACAAGGAACACAATTCTTTTCAAAGATCGACCTTCGTTCTGGATATCATCAGCTGAAGATTAAAACTGAGGATATTCCAAAGACTGCCTTCAGAACTCGGTACGGGCATTATGAATTCTTAGTCATGTCTTTTGGATTGACTAATGCTCCTGCTGCCTTCATGGATATGATGAACCGTGTATTCAAAGAATATTTGGATCAGTTCGTTGTTGTCTTTATTGATGACATCCTCATCTATTCCAAAAGCTGTGAAGATCATGAGCGCCATTTGAAGCTGGTACTGCAAAGGCTTCGTGAAAATAAGCTATATGCCAAATTGAAGAAATGCGAGTTCTGGCTTGAGGAAGTAGCATTCCTTGGGCAAGTGGTATCAAAACATGGAGTATCTGTCGACCCGGCAAAGATTGAAGCCATACAAAGTTGGGAGCAACCGAAGTCGGTAACCGAAGTACATAGCTTTTTGGGCTTAGCTGGTTATTATCGGAGATTTATGGAAGGATTTTCTCGAATCGCTACTCCGTTAACTCAGCTGACTCGGAAAGATACAAAATTCGTATGGAGTGAGGAATGCGAGAAGAGTTTCCAAGAACTCAAGAGGAGACTCATTTCGGCACCTGTTCTGACAATACCATCTGGTTCGGATGGATTTGTTATCTACAGCGATGCTTCAGGCAAAGGGTTAGGATGTGTTCTCATGCAACATGGGAAAGTCATAGCCTATGCCTCACGACAACTCAAAGAATATGAGAGGAATTATCCTACTCATGATTTGGAGTTGGCAGCAGTCATTTTTGCGTTGAAGATATGGAGACACTACCTGTTGGGGAGAAAGTGGAGATCTATACAGATCATAAAAGCCTCAAATATTTCTTCACCCAAAAGGAACTCAGCATGCGGCAGCGACGTTGGCTCGAGCTGTTGAAAGATTACGATCATACCATCCAATATCATCCTGGAAAAGCAAACGTAGTAGCTGACGCATTGAGTAGAAGATCATATACGGGTACGAGTGCAATATTGTTAACAAAAAGGCCCATTTTGTATGACTTGCAAAGGATGGAGATAGAGATGAAGGCTCCAAGTACCCAAATGATGATATCAAATATACGAGTAGAACCGACTTTAATCGATAAAGTTAAAGCTGCTCAAGCTACGGACATGGAGCTGATGCGTATGAAGAAGAAAGTGCAAGAAGGTGCTATTCCAGAAGCAAGAATCGATGAAGAAGGAATACTTCGAGTCAACTCCAGACTTTGTGTTCCTAACGATTTTGACTTGAAGCATAGAATAATGATGGAGGCACACAACACACCATTTGCAATCCATCCTGGGAGTACCAAAATGTATCACGATCTTTGACATACATTTTGGTGGAGCAATATGAAAAGAGAGATCGCGGAGTTTATCTCGAGATGTTTAACTTGTCAACATGTAAAAGCGGAGCATCAAGTACCAAAGGGTCCATTGCAACCACTTGAGATTCTGAAATGGAAGTGGGAACACATTACTATGGATTTTGTTACGGGTCTTCCCAAGGTTTCTCAAGGCATAGATGCGATTTGGGTTATTGTTGATAGATTAACCAAGTCCGCTCATTTCTTGCCGATACATGAGACTTATTCCCTTGAACGTCTTGCTAGTATGTACGTGAACGAGATTGTGAGATTGCATGGTATGCCAGTATCCATAATTTCGGATCGTGACCCAAGATTCACTTCACGATTTTGGGTTAGCTTGCAGAAAGTTATGGGCACGGATTTACGATTCAGTTCGGCATACCATCCTCAAACGGACGGACAATCAGAGAGGACTATTCAAACTATTGAAGATCTATTAAGACTTTGTGTCCTAGATCTCAAAGGGAGTTGGGATAAGTACCTACCATTGTTGGAATTCTCCTACAACAACAATTATCAGGCGAGCATAGGTGTGGCTCCATTCGAGGCGTTGTATGGAAGAAAATGTCGTTCTCTAGTATGCTGGGACGAGGTGGGTGAAGCAACATTGTTGGGACCAGAGTTGGTACGCATTACTACAGAAAAGATCCAAACGATTCGACAACGTATACAAACGGCACAGGATCGACAAAAGAGTTATGTGGATCTTCATCGGAAGGACGTGGAATTTAATATTGGGGATCATGTATTATTACGTGTTGCACCATGGAAGGGAGTTACAAGATTTGGGAAGAGAGGAAAGCTCAATCCAAGATTTGTTGGTCCATTTGAGATTCTTGAGCGAATAGGAAATGTGGCATATAGACTGCATTACCTCCAAGCATGTCTCGTGTTCATAATATTTTTCACATATCTATGCTTCGTAAATATGTTAAAGACCCGAACCACATTATTGAGTTAGAACAAGACGAGATAGCTGAAGATTTAACGTACGAGGAGGTACCTGTTAAGATCTTGGATAGGAAAGAGCATGTCCTACGCACGAAGGTTATACCACAAGTTAAGGTTTTGTGGAGAAACCATGCTATTGAAGAAATCACCTGGGAGTTGGAATCAGAAATGAAAGCGAGGTATCCTCACCTTTTTGAAATATCAGGTACGTACGTCAATTTCGAGGACGAAATTTTATAAGGAGGGGAGGTTGTAAGACCCCAACTTATTAATGAATAAAATCAAATTTTCTCTAAATATTATTGTGAATAATAAGGGGTTAATTTGATATAATACTTTGGTTATAGGTGAAATGTGCAAATTTTACAAAATAAGCAAGTGGTTATAAAATATTCATTTTGTCGGGGAATATTCGTTTGGTCGTGGAATATTCTTGCTGTCGGAGAATACTCGTACGACGGCGCAGCCTTGTGTGGGCCCCATAACGGAAAGCGATTGGATGAAGAAAACGACAAGTATAAGTTATTTATAAATAACGGCGTAGTTGTTACCGTTGGAATACCCAGCGGTTAAAATATAGTAGCACACGGTATTGCACCAATTATTGATTCTTACGTAAGAAGGCACTACTCAATAATTGTTACAGTAGTTATTGTTTAATATTTTATTTTATTGATTCAATAATTGTTGCGTTGATATTTTATATTATTGTTGTTTTAATAATTGTTGCTGCACAGTATTTTCCATTATCAGATCAATAATTCATATTATTTGAATAATATTATTAGATAACATTATTGACAATGTCTAGAAAGTTCTGTCTAAGGAGAGGTTTGGTCATCTAATTGCGCGCCAGTAAGGAGAAATCCTTATTGGAAAGCCCCCTCTTTCCTGGGAACGGCCTGGTTGTCATAAATGTGATTTTCTAATATTATTTGTGAATAATTAATTATTGATTCATATGATAAGGAAATATTTATCTTATGTGGATATAAATGAGGGATATATTTTTGTGGTTAAAAATGAAGGAGTTAATGTTGAGGTTTTTATCAGTATTTTTGTCGGAATGGAGGTATTAAAAATCAGGGTTTTTGAGATATTTTGCGGGGGTTATAATTTTTAATCCGACCGTTGGATCGTGGTAATTTTTGGATATGTTATACATATATAAGTTGAGTATATGTCCACAAATTTTGAACCGTTAAAAATGAACGTATGATTTATTATGAATTTTGCGAGATGACTGGTTCAGAAATTGTTGAATTTTCGGAGTTTATCATTTTGATGGAAAGTTATAGAATTGGTGGGCCCCACTCTTGGTTGGTGAAGAAATATGCTGAGATTTTTATTCAAATGTGGTGGGTGGGAATAGTAGCAGGTAAAGCCATCAGGTTGCAGGTTAAGTCTGCTTCGGCGTGCTAACATTTTCCTATAAATAGAGGGCTAAGTTAGAATTAAAAATCACACCAGAAACAAGTTTTCTCTCTTTCTCTCTCTAGATTATTGAGTGTATTTTATGAGTATTAAGATACTTTGAGAGTTTATATTCATCAGAGCAAGTTTCTTTCAGCCTTATACCGGTATTCCGACCAGAAGTACTGATATTTTGAGGTAAGGGATATTATTTTCTTCTTAATGATATTATTTTCTTCAATATCATTATGCTGAAATATTGATATGAGTTTTTATCAAATTTGAAACTTTTTGTGTCGGGGTTACTATTCACGTATACGGCACTATTCACGTATATGGTACTATTCACGAATACGGCAATATTCACCGAAAAATAAAAATTTTCTCTTTTTGTTCAAGATGTCTATTATGGTTACTATCTTTGATTGTATCTATGTTTTGATCTTTATTTTTGAATTATGCTTCACAATTGATTATTATGAAGTATTATTGATCTTGGATAAACTGTTATACGAATCCTTAATATTTGTCCTTCTGTCTCACTGGATTCGTTCTCTTTAAGATATTTTTCATCATCCTCAGTCCTAAATGATGATATTACTGAATATCTTTGGCCTGTAGTACAAAGATGTATGATTACTTGATGAATAACTTTGGCCTGTAGTGCAAAGATGAACATGTGTTGAGATGAACATGACCGACAGGTGATACAAATGAATATCTTTGGCCTGTAGTGCAAAGATGAATATTTGGATAAATATGATTATTAATTGATGTTACAGGGATAAAATATTGATGATGGACTTTTAAATCTTAGAAGATAGTAGAATTCATTCTATACTTGACTCTTCTAATGGTTTGCTGTTTCCGCTGCAGTTGTTGATCTAAAACTTATTGTCGATTATATTCTATCAGATTTTTCCCTGTTGAAGACTAACGATAATTTGTTGTATATTATCTTAGTCATAATATTCTTTACTGGGCTAGTTAAGCTCACCATTTTCCTTGTTGTTCCATTTTTCTTCTCAGGAGGTGAGAACATAGCAGGATCTAGTCGGGGTATGGAGTGATGGTTCTAGAAAGATGTTTTAACAGTCCTCACTATTGCTGTAAAATAGTGTTTGAATAATTGTAATGAGGATTTATTTGAGTGTGAATATTATCCAGAAGACAATATTTGTATTTAAACTCACAGTATGTGTTGTCGTATTTTGCACGACAATTGTACTATTGAAGTTGTAGTTTGCTTTCTGTACCATGTATTTGGCGACTCAGAATGGGTGTTGTATACCTACTTTGGGGGCGTCACATAAGGTGTTAATCCATGATCTGGGTTGGTACATAGGTGATCCATAACATCTAGGTACTCGAAATGTGAGTTTTCAAGAATCTGGGAAATTTTCTTTTTGTGGTCTGACAACGAATGTCAGACCCTGTAGATCTTAATCTGTTATGTGTTTTTGCATTTTAAATCTTTAAGCATGTAGTTAGTTATGCCATCTTTCATCTGGAACTTGATTCAAAGCCAGATCAGTTATATATTGAAAGTTATTCATGGTCAAACATCGTTGACCGAGCTTGACCGGCTGATTTCTGGGTAACCCAGAAATCAAATAGCAGTGTCTGACAACAAGTTCTTGGGCCCAGATCTTGCATTTGTTTGATATTTAGATGTTGTTAGTGTATCAGGGTGATAACCTATTATGTGTGCTTCGGATTCATGCTCCTAGATCACCTAAATAGCCAACCTACGGAAAGTAATCAATGGTCAAAGTAACCCTCTCGACCAGATTTTAAGTTTCTGGAATTTCCAGAAATGTGATGAACAACCTTTCTGACATGGGTTGACCAGATGGTAGATTATGATTCTGATATAGTTTAACCGATTTGATGAATGTTATATGTACTCTGTTATATAGACTACAACTTTGACCTATTAGACCACCATAACATTAATCAGAACTCTTAGATTTTTAAGCTACAAGATGCCTACTCGGAGCTGACTGAGTTTCTAGGTTACCCAGAAAACCCAGAAAACTTCTGACAACGGTTTTAACAGCTTAGATCTTGCAATTAAATTGTTGTATGACCAATATAGTGGTTGATAATTGTAGTCCTACATGTATACTTTAAGATCAATATTTTATCTTGCCTAGAAACATCATAGAATAAAAGTTATCACTAGTCTGGGCTTTGCTCAAGAACGCGAAGAACACTTATAGCGACAGTTTCGTCGCTATAGGCGCCCTTTAGCGACAATTAATTTCTAAAATTAATTATTTTATTAAATAATTAGTAATAAATAGTTTTTAATTATGAAAAATACAAAATAAATTATTAAAAATTATTTTAAAGTCCGAAAATTATATTTTAATTATTTTGAATATATTTCATACATATTTAATATTTTTGGAATATTAAAGGTATTTAATTTATTTAATAATTATATTAAATAAATTATTTAAAAATGATTTTAATACTTGAAAAATCATTTAAAATTATATTATAATATAAGAAAATATTTTAAGTTATTTTTAATGACTTTTAATATTTTGTGATAAATTTCATTAATAAATTAATATTAATGATAATTAAGTTATTTAATAAATGTATTAAATAAATTGTGAAAAAATAGAATTAATGATTTAAAAATTATAGAAAAATGATTTAAAGGTTATAAAAATATTTTAAGTTATAAAACATAACTTTTGATATTTTTTCATGAAAAATATTAATTATTTAATATTAATGATATTAAAGTTATTTAATAATTATAATAAATAAATTAGTTTAAAAATGATTTTAATATTAGAAAAATCATTTTAAAGGAAAATAAAGATTTTAAAAATATCTTAAGTTATAAAATATAACTTTCAATATTTAAAGGTAAATCTCATTAATTATTTACTATTAATGATGTTAAAGTTATTTAATAATTATATTAAATAAAATAGTTTTAAAATGATTTTAATATTATAAAAAAATCATTTTAAATAATAATAAATTATTTTAAGGTATTTTAAGTTATAAAATATAACTTTTAATATTTAACGGATAATTTCATTAATAATTTAATATTAGTGATATTAATTTAATATTAATGATATTAAGTTTATTTAATAATTATATTAAATAAATAGTTTTAAAATGGTTTTATTTATTTAAAAATGGATATTAATGAATTAAAAATATTTTAAGTTATAATGACTTTTAATATTTTGATAGATAAAACATTAAAATTTAAATATTAATGGTAATTATTTAAAAATGATTTTAATTATTTTCAAAATCATTTAAGGGTAATATTAGTACTTTAAAAATACTTTGAGTTATTATAAATAACTTTAATATTTTGGCAATGGTTTCATTAATAATTTAATATTAATTAAATGTTAATGATAATATAATTATTTGATATTTAAATCATTTAATTATGATTTCGGGTGTTTGAAAATTCATGATAAATTATAATAAATGTTTAAAAATTATTATAAGACATTTAAAAATAATATGACTGATACTTACAGATGTTGGATTTCGGGATAGAGTATTAGACTCGATAATAACCCGATAAAGCCGTCGGTACACCGACATATTTTAGAAATTGATCTGGACTTATATAATTTGTCTATATATGTGATTGTTTGTGATCCAGTGACTATGAAACATGTGTGATAATGTGATTAGGTTATGTGCTGACTGCAATAAGCAGTATTATGTGTTACGATATGTTATTCTAATCGGTAAAATGATCTTATTACTGATAGGTTTTGGTATAAAAGAAAAAACTAAGTTGTGTATTGTAAGCAGCAAACCAGGCAAGTATCCTACCTTTGCATTTTCTTTAAGCAATGGACATGAGTAAGAAAGTTTCAGATTTATATTATTATTGTACTAGATTATTAACCCTATTGTCGTATATATTATATCCAATCAGTGTTTATCAACATGATATTATATTATATAACTCATATATTTATTCTGTTCGTTAATTTCTAAATATGGTTATACAAGTGACCTCACTTGGATAATCATTGTATTTAATCACATGTTGATATATATATATATATATATATATATATATATATATATATATATATATATATATATATATATACACACACACACACACACACACACCTCTAAGCTATTTGACCAGCTAGACACGGATTTAGAAATATCGTTGAATATGATAAAACCTTTTTGTATCCAATCAAATTATTTTGGTTCGGATTCCAGACTAAGTATGAGCATCCCGATCATGGGAAAACTTTTATGCGCCTAAAGCGGACAGAGTGAACGATAATATCGTTCTTGCGTGCAGTATTAATCAATACAGGGTCCATGGTATGTATACCTGTGACACCCGGAAAATCGGATTGTCAAGAATTTAAGTTAAAGAATTAGTTTTTAATAAAATGAATTTTTATTAATATTATTCTGTGCTATGTGTTCATTAATCGTTCTATAACCTAGAATGATTATTAATCGGGAGGATTCTGGCTACGAGCTAGACTGAACGAGTAAGAATTTTCAAGACGAAAATAAAAGTTTTCCGGGAATAAAATATTTTTCGGGGAAAAAGACGAAATAGGCACTATTCACCTATTTTTGCTCGGAGATTATTTTTGAAATTCTGAGAAGTTCTTGATTGCGTGAAATCTTAAGACGTGATGGAATATTCAATAATATTTCAATTATGGCAAAAACGAAGTTTTCGCCTGCGGACTCAAAACCTAAGGGTTAGGGAAAGTGAGTTCCGAGAATGTTATGAGTATGTATAATAACTAGGATTATTATGCGTGAGAAATAAGAGTATGATACGAGTTATTATACGAGGATATTACGAAGATTAGTACGACGTATAATACGAATATCGTACGAACAATATACGAAGAGAATACGAGCATACGAGAATGGAATGCGTAGAATACGATCGTAGAATACGATTAGTCTTAATGGACTTTGAGTTCATGGACTTTGTAGAATCTAATTGGACTTGGATTATGTCAAGCCCAATGATGTGTGAAATCAAGCCAAAGTTAGGCCCAATAAGAATTAGGGTTAAGGCCCAAACCAAGAAAAGAAACCGCGGATCGAACCGATGGGTAAACGGATGGATAAAACCATTGGGGCAACCCATGGGGTGACCCATGGGCATGTAGGCCGGCCACTTGGCCACCAAGTAAGGGTGGTGGCCAAGTTAACTTGGTGGCTAAGTTGTTAAGGAGGTGTGAATAGTAAGGAGGTGGGGGCGAAATGACTATTTTGCCCTTACCTTTGGTTTTCTATAAATAGAAAGCTTAACTTTCATTTTCTAGGATTTTGAAAATCCTAGAACTTGAGAGAGAGAGAGCTTGGTTGGGAGAGGAGAAGGAAGAGCATGATCATGAACGCTCGGATCAAAAGTGATCGTGAAATAGAAAAGCTAGCAAATCGCCGGTTTTGTCTAACGGAAGAGAAATAAAGAAGAACGGTAATCCGAACCCTAGTTTCTTCTACTATTTTCTTTAAGTTTAATATGTTTAAAACATAACTTATTGAGAATAAGGAGTAAAAGATGTTAGTAATGATTACATATGGTTGAAATCATGAGAAAATAAGAAATGAGAAATAAGAAATTTAGTTTATAAATTTCTTAAGCAAGTATAAGATTCGTGAGGATTTTGAGCGATCCGAATGAATATTATGAACGAGTAGGTGTATTAAGTAAGGAATGGTGTTCTATAACATTAAATTCCAAGAAAAAGTGAAATCGTAATCCAAAATATCGATTAAAAACAAAGAACGCGAAGAACACGCGAAGAACACGAAGAACGTTGTTGATGGACAAATTTAAAACCATCGTAGTGTAAATGTTGTTGATGGACAAGTTTAAAACCATCGTGTATAAGTTAGTTGCTTCTTGCTTGGTTAGGAGCGTTAGAAACGTTCATGAAGAACGGATTTAAACGGAGCTATAACGAAGTTATGGCAAAATTTCGTAAAAGACGAACGAGAATTTGAAAGTTAGTAAATGAACCCGAACGTGTAGGGTTTCATAAGAAAGTAAGAGAACGTATAAAATGTGAGTCGTGGACTCAAGAACGAACGAATTCCGAGTTCGGATGACCGAATTACGGACGAACGAACGAAGGACGTTAAAAGCGTAAAATGAACGAAGGGTTAAGATTAAGCCAATTGAATGGCATGTTAACGGATTCAGAACAAAGTTCTGTCCGAGGGGTATTGAAGTAAGTAAGATAAGGAAGATAATGGCTTTGGAACGACCTCGTTCCGAGTTATAACGAAGAAGTTATGAGATTTCGAAATCAGCGTCTCAAACTTGACTTAACACTTAGAAAAAATTTCCTAGGGTTTTGTCTTGGCGCCGCAGCGCGGGAAGGGGCGCCGCAGCGCGAGAAGGGGCGCCACAGCACGAGCTTGGCATGCACTCCTAGAGAGTGGCACCACAGCGCGGAAGATGGCAAGGGACTTGGCGCCCCAGCGCCAGGCCGGAAGAGAAGAAAAAGAAGTAGTACGCGCCGCAGCGCGAGAGGAAAGGAAGAGAGTGGCGCCGCGGCGCCAGTGAAGGGAAAAAGCCAGAGAAGAGCTTTTAACTGCTCAGCTCTTGGGGGAAATGTAAGGAAAGATAAAGAACATAATATTCAACTAATGTAACACTTAATCAAGTGTTTTAAACCTTTAGCAAAGGTTGAACGAAAAGTTTTAGCGAGAATAAAAGACAAAGAATGTAGATGCGGGTTACGGAACCGATGTCCGGGGACCGTAGTCGCGATAAACGAACGTGAGGGATTGCTATGGTTGTGATTCCTTAGACGTTGGTTGGCGATGTTAATGTATAACATTTTGATGTTATGACATGGCATTGATAGATGAATGTAAAGTGTATAGATGCTATGAACGCAACGTAGTTGCGAAGAACGATCGGTCTTAGCATACAACGAACAGTATGGCTTTGACATTAAGAAAGAATAATGAACATTGGGTTCATGGGATGGATAACGATTGAAAGCAAGTAAAACCTTAAGTAAAGGTTGAATGAGAGATTAAAAGACGAACAAGTAAAGGTTGAATGAAAGATTAAGAGACGAGCAACGTGAACGTTGAATACGTAAACGATCCTCGTGAATTGTATTTGCGTTGGACGAACATTCTAAGTATACCATGGTTGTATGACATAGACGTTGATGAAGGTAGTAAGTAAGATACGAATGGTATCAAGAGAGCCGTAACGAACGGTAATAAGATTATTGAAAGCCGAATATAAGTCGGGTAAGAACGATAGAATGAAAAGTAAGTGCTGAACACTTTAACCAGGGTAAGGGTTGAGTGTAAGCGAGTGTTAAACGGGCAGAACCTACACCCTGTGTATGGTTTAACCGTAATGTAATGAAGAATGTTGATTAACCATGAGCGGTAAGGGAACTAAATTAAAGATAATAACGTATAACGTTAAGAAGCCGAGTTAATAAGTATAACTTGGATAAACGTTTCGAGTTGAATGAACCGGACGTTGTAAGATATGAATAAGTTCATATGAAATGTTTAACGCTATGGTCTCATAGTATTGACAATGAATGATTGTTCCTGTGACACCCCCAGATCCCGGTACTTCATTTCCTCAGGATTTGGTGTTCACGTAATCAAAACATTCATTTCTAACTACCCAATTATAATAAAATTGAATAACAAAACCTGCCCATACAGGATTAAACTTAAATAAATCTCCCAGGTTAACTAACCTTTACAAACAATCATTCATGCGAAAAATTAAAATAAACTTCATTACAATCTTTAAACCAAGTCTGAAAATAAACTATTCAATTATTACAAGTTTTTAGCATTGCTTCGTCTTTCCTTTCCCTTTACTGGTACTAGGTACATCACCAGTTTCAACCTTAGCTGTAAGAAATTTTACAGGCAAGAGTGAGCAAACAAGGCCCACTTGAAATAACAAGAATTAAATCATTAAACTTTTACATCATTTGTCAACAATAAGCTCAATAGAATTTAACAATATATTCTATTAACTTTTGGAAAGCTTTAACCTTTACTGAGGGTCTAATGACCGCGAATCATGTCCACAGTTATAAGTAATTTTTTAACTTAAACTTTAACAGTCATAAGACTATAAGGACTTCACGTACTTAGGGGGATCAACCCTTCGTACAATGTATTGTGCACAATCATTTCAACGCTAAGCGTAACCTCTTATAAAAGAGTTGTTCTTCTCAGTATTTAGAATACAAGTCCGTACCAAAGTGAGTTTGGTTTGGATACATCATGGGGTAATTTAGAATTCAACGGTAATCAACTAAGGTTTAGTTGATTACAAACGACATAACTGTATACTATGGAATAATCATAGTTTAATTGATGTTTATAAATTGACATCATGCTTTAGGGATAATCTAATAGCATACAATTTGAATAATTATAACCTACCTTGCTTGAACTATAATAAGACAAGGTTAATTGAATAATAAACATCCACAACGTGTATATAATTGTACATGCTAAACCACAAGTTAAGTACAAGAATAACTTGCTCCAAATAAATTTACACCATTATATGATAATCGAAATTGAAACAATAATTAGTTCAATAACACCAATGATTAGAAAACTTATACAATAAAGAACTTGCTGAATATCAAAAGTTAAGGCTTAAAAACTTGCTCAATGTGAAAGGTAGGTTTAGGAAACTTACCTTTAGCACAAGCTACACTTTTACCACTTGAATTGATACCCTAAACATATGTCATATTGACATAATTAGTCCTAACCAACATTGTACATTTATATAAACAATTACATTCATCATATGGGTTGAATTACCCATTCACATAATCAATTATTTTTCAAGTAGATAATACTTAATAACATGATAGTTCATAGTCTAATAATACTGAAATTATCATTTAACATTATTATGATAAACACATAACATTTATTTTCAAGTTTTGTGCATTTAAACAAAACTGTCAGACAGTTCTGCCAAGCCGCGCCGCGGCGCCACAGTTTGTACTGTGGCTCGCGCTGCAGCGCTGAGTCGGCGCTGCGGCGCAGCGATTATACTATGAGCCGGCGCTGCGGCGCAGTGATTGTGCAACAGGTCGTGCTTACGTCATGGTGATGGCGCTGCGGCGCCAGAAATGAAATGTTGGGCCGCGCCGTGGCGCGAACTATCAGCGTCGACTGACAGCTTCGGCAACCATGAAAGAAAAAGCCAAATTGGCCAAAAAGCTCGAATCTAATAGACTAGTTACACTCTATTTTATATATAAACTTCATATAAACATATAGTAAAGACTTCTAACATGTTTTTACTCATAAATTAACACAAACATCAAATATCTAACACCCAATTTCAATATTTTTGTCAAAAACTCTATTTTTGATATCTTCCATGAAAATCAATACTGTGATTTTGTTCTTCAACCAAAACAGTAAATTCTAAGCATCATGATTATGATGTTACATACTCTAGCAATTCTTATAATCAATTTATCAATACAACAACTAATTACACCTTAATTTCTATTTTAACTAAAGCCATACTCATTCATAAAAAAACTCTCTGTAAAATAATTTCTTCATAAAATACATACATACATGAACTAATATATCTTATAATCATATATAACTCATAAAACAACCATATAATCAATAATCATGCCAAATTATAAACATAACAACAATTTATCTTTTATAAAAATCACAGAGAACTTTTTAGAAGAAGAAAACTAAATTTTTTAAAGAAAAAGATGGAGCTCCTACCTTGGATTAGGAAGATGGTGATATTATCTTCTTTGATTGTCAAGCTTTTCTCCAAAACCTGTTAAAATATCTCTCAATTCTCTCTAGTTTTCTCTCTGTATTTCTTTCTTCTTCTTCTTCTTTTCTCTCTGTAAAGTTCAACTGAGTCCCTAACTCTAACATACGTACTATAAAATATAACGTATATAGTAATAATATATATTAATTATATAATATAAGTACTGATATAAATATATCAGTTATATAAGTTTTAAAATTTAAAAGCCATAAGGCTTGTTTGGCTAGTCTAAATAAAATAACCCATTAATCCTTACTCCTTGTTTGGTAAATTGAATTAAAACAAATGGATTAATCCTTATACCTTGTTTGCTAAAACACTATTAGATTAAAGACTTATTATACAATAAGTCATGTTTGACAAAACTAAATTAAACCATTTTTAATTTATTTTAATAACTCCTTTATAGCAAGGTTATTAGTCACACCTTTATTAAATTAATAAATCAATTAAACATTAATCTATTAAATTACTTTAACACATAAACAATTATAATTTATTTTTTTACAATTATAATTTCATTTAATCAACTAATATTTCAAATTACAATTTCTCATTTAAATATTATTATTTATTTAAAATCATTATAAGCTCTCTAGCTTATTAAATTAAGCTCCATTATTATAAAATCTCATAATAATTAATTTATTTAGCTCCTTAATTATTTACTCAACAAATAATTAATTAAATCACATCAACTCAAATTGCCATATAATTCAATAAATATTTAATATTGCCAATAAATATTTAATATTTAATATTTAATTATTTATTCAACAAATAATTAAATAAACCACATCACTCAAATTGAACAATTATTTATTCAACAATAACATATCCATTAAATACTTAAATAAATCAATAAATATTTAATATCACACTTTAAAATTATGGAATGTTACATCATTCCATCCTTACAAGGATTCTGTCCTCAGAATCACAACTCAAACAAATCATTCGTTACAGTTCCGAGTATACAAAAGATTGTATGACTTAGACAATAAAGAATGAATCCTGAGGTATGTCATTTAGTTGCCAAAAAGCCATAAGGAATAAGAAGTTGACTTAACGAACATTATAGTTTAATGGTTCGGATAAGTTAAGGTAAGTTAGGTTGTAGTACAATCGTAACCTTTGATGGTTGACATATGGGAGCTGGGCTAAACAATTCCTTCAGAGAGCGAAGGTATATACAAAACTGGCAACCGATCTAACTCACTGTGTGGGCAGTGTAGATGAGACGTGAACTTGTTTGTTGGTTGTTTGTGGGAAACCACTCAGAGTACCATATGGACTACTAGCAGAAAAGCGATGTGTGCTGAGTCCTAGAGAAGTGTAAGAAGAAGATAAGAATGTGAATCATCAAAGATGATGAACGTGTTGAGTAAGACATCTCCGAATGTCCTGAAGCCGTAAACCGGTAGTAAAGAAAGTTAGTTGCGTAAACTTAGTTTGTAAGAACGCGAACCTTAAGAAGTAAGGTTAAGTAAACCAATACGTAAGTCAAGTATATGACTAATTGGTGTACGTGTTATTTCCTTATGTGTTGCATAGGAATTGGAATGAGCAGTTCAGCGTAAGCTGTAGCTGTGCGTAAGGCAAGTTTCCTAACTTCATTCATATTTTAAATGAATGCTAGTTTCTAAAACTTCTCAGATGTTGAACTTGAGAGGTTCTGTCTATGTGTGAATGTGCGATATTTATACAAGATGGTAGTATGTATGAGGCCTTAAGCCACAATGTGAGCACTTCGGTGTTTTTATAAGATGAACTATTTTGTGATCGAACTGTTCAATACAAGTATGTTCGGTTTATACATGAACCGTTATTGTTAAGTCTGTGCTATTGATTCTAGACAGACCGATTGTGCATGAAAGAAAGTAGAGAATGAAAGTATTTCAAAGTGCATGTGACTAATGTTTTAAAATGATAGGAATCAAGACTATTCCTATTATTCAAGCTGCTTCATAACCTTTGTTCAGTTATTGAAGTTCTGAAGAATGTTTACACTCTTGAAGTTGTTTGTTCAACTGTTATGACTTGCTGGGCAATTGAATGCTCACACTTGCTTTAAATAAAAATATTTTCAGCGAACGATGTTAGAAAGAACTTAAGGATCCCGTAAAGATCAAGCTGAGCGATATTCAGACGAAGTGCCATTCATTATATGAATGTGCGTGAAGAGCAAGTGAAGACTTGTAATATAGAATGTTAGAATTAAACTATAGACTAGTTTAATGAACAGTTATGAATCCTTTGTGGCGGATGAAAGTCACTCGTGTAAGATGTAAAGAATAATGTAATTATCATTATTTGTAATGAAAGAGGTTTTGTGGTTATAGAACCTGGGATTTTAGAATATATGTTATTATATTTTAGTATATAATGATGTATGTTTGGAAGAAAATGAGATAGTGACGTACGGAATCCGGATGTAAAAATAGACCGGATTTCGAGGCGTTACAGTTGGTATCAGAGCTGATAGGTTATAAATCTTAGGTAAGAGTACCTAAGACTATAATCGTAGAGAGAATGATAAGAAGATCACCACGTGATCATAGTAAATCGTAGTAACAGATGAACTGTTAAACGATGAATGATTTATAGCTAATGCTATGAATGAATGGTACTACGAAGTAGTACGGGAAGAAGAACTCAGATTGAGTTGTAAAGGTTACTATACGAATTAAATAAAATTTGTATTAAGTACAGAGGAAGTCAGAAGTTGTAAGATTTCAATTGAGGACTCATGTGATGGCTGAGTTGTATGAACCTTTGTATGGGCAGAGGTTTGTGCTTGGTGTAACAACTGCTCAGTTTATTACAATGATAATCATTAGAATTGGTCGCGCTATTAAGATGTATATGACGGGAAGGTGAATCTTTTCTCATGTATATACTTGATAGATAGAGAAGGTTAAGGTAGGTGCGAGTTCTTGAAACTCATACTTATGGTAAGTTCGTGACTCATAATAGTATGGTATGTTTTCGAATATTTCAGCGAATGGACGCCAAAGGTCTGTCTGGATGTTCTTAAACTCATATTATTGTGGAAAGTTCCTGAACCCATAATATGTGGTAAGTTGATGGACTGTACTAAGGTATAGGAATGTTTAGACTGAAAACGAAGTATTTTCAGTAGACTTAGCATTGAAGGTGCTAGAGAAGTTTAAGTATTGTCGCAGAAAGACAATGAAGGAAGATGGAGAATAGGATATTCCAAATCCTCTAGCTATGCTAGATTTCGAAGTTTATTCAAATCGTGCTGAATTGTACATTTTGAAAAAGAAAAGAATTAGTTCAACTTTTTGGAACCAATGGATTTTAAAAGAGCTATGTTTTTTATGTCTATGCCAATTGTTTCGGCTAGACAGAAATTGATTTAAAATATCAAAATGAATTTTATATCATCAGTGCATTTGATGCAAGGATGGTAAAAAGATGGAGTTGTTAATGCAATTAAACCTGGTATGGAATTTGATCAGAGGATCAATAACCTGCTATGGTATGATGTATAATGACGAAGTCATAAACTGACGAAGTCCTCAACGTACTGTGAAGAGTACGGTATCATGACGTCATGAAACGTTTTGAGAAGAATTTAAAGAAGTAGTCGATGTCAAGCGAGTTGACTAGACGAATGTTTCAAGAAATATCCAAATTTTTGGTACTAAGTCTGAGGTGAACATACCCTGAAATGGGGTTATACGTTAGGCTGATCACCTACGTATGGAAGAGGTAGTTTACCTTCTTTGTGATTGTAAACTTACCGTGTAAGAAAGGTTTACGGCGAGATGCTGTTTAACCTTGTAAGAGTTCATGGTCAATTTGACCCCTCAGCAAAAGAATGAAATGTTTTAAAGGAATCTTTATATTCCTAGTTATTCCTTTCGCTTCATGATTCTTGATAGGTTATGGAGGTTAGGAATGATGGAAAGATAAGAACTTCTTTGAAGAGGAGTTGAGGAGAAGGGTAAGCTAAAATTTCGAGGACGAAATTCTTTGACAACCTGGAAAATCGGATTGTCAAGAATTTAAGTTAATGAATTAGTTATTAATAAAATGAATTTTTATTAATACTATTCTGTGCTATGTGTTCATTAATCGTTCTATAACCTAGAATGATTATTAATCGGGAGGATTCTGGCTACGAGCTAAACTGAACGAGTAAGAATTTTCAAGACGAAAATAAAAGTTTTCCGGGAATAAAATATTTTTCGGGGAAAAAGACGAAATAGGCACTATTCACCTATTTCTGCTCGGAGATTATTTTTGAAATTCTAAGAAGTTCTTGATTGCGTGAAATCCTAAGACGTGATGGAATATTCAATAATATTTCAGTTATGGCAAAAACGAAGTTTTCGCCTGCGGACTCAAAACCTAAGGGTTAGGGAAAGTGAGTTCCGAGAATGTTATGAGTATGTATAATAACTAGGGTTATTATGCGTGAGAAATAAGAGTATGATACGAGTTATTATACGAGGATATTACGAAGATTAGTACGACGTATAATACGAATATCGTACGAACAATATACGAAGAGAATACGAGCATACGAGAATGGAATGCGTAGAATACGATCGTAGAATACGATTAATCTTAATGGACTTTGAGTTCATGGACTTTGAAGAATCTAATTGGACTTGGATTATGTCAAGCCCAATGATTTGTGAAATCAAGCCCAAGTTAGGCCCAATAAGAATTAGGGTTAAGGCCCAAACCAAGAAAATAAACCGCGGATCGAACCGATGGGTAAACGGATGGGTAAAACCATTGGGGCAACCCATGGGGTGACCCATGGGCATGTGGGCCGGCCACTTGGCCACCAAGTAAGGGTGGTGGCCAAGTTAACTTGGTGGCTAAGTTGTTAAGGAGGTGTGAATAGTAAGGAGGTGGGGGCGAAATTACTATTTTGCCCTTACCTTTGGTTTTCTATAAATAGAAAGCTTAACTTTTATTTTCTAGGATTTTGAAAATCCTAGAACTTGAGAGAGAGAGAGAGAGAGAGCTCGGTTGGGAGAGGAGAAGGAAGAGCATGATCATGAACGCTCGAATCAAAAGTGATCGTGAAATAGAAAAGCTAGCAAATCGCCGGCTTTGTCTAACGGAAGAGAAATAAAGAAGAACGGTAATCCGAACCCTAGTTTCTTCTACTATTTTCTTTAAGTTTAATATGTTTAAAACATAACTTAATGAGAATAAGGAGTAAAAGATGTTAGTAATGATTTCATATGGTTGAAATCATGAGAAAATAAGAAATGAGAAATAAGAAATTTAGTTTATAAATTTCTTAAGCAAGTATAAGATTCGTGAGGATTTTGAGCAATCCGAATGAATATTATGAACGAGTAGGTGTATTAAGTAAGGAATGGTGTTCTATAACATCAAATTCCAAGAAAAAGTGAAATCGTAATCTAAAATATCGATTAAAAACGAAGAACGCGAAGAACACGCGAAGAACACGAAGAACGTTGTTGATGGACAAATTTAAAACCATCGTAGTGTAAATGTTGTTGATGGATAAGTTTAAAACCATCGTGTATAAGTTAGTTGCTTCTTGCTTGGTTAGGAGCGTTAGAAACGTTCATGAAGAACGGATTTAAACGGAGCTATAACGAAGTTATGGCGAAATTTTGTAAAAGACGAACGAGAATTTAAAAGTTAGTAAATGAACCCAAACATGTAGGGTTTCATAAGAATGTAAGAAAACGTATAAAACATAAGTCGTGGACTCAAGAACGAATGAATTCCGAGTTCGGATGACCGAATTACGGACGAACAAACGAAGAACGTTAAAAGCATAAAATGAACAAAGGGTTAAGATTAAGCCAATTGAATGGCATGTTAACGGATTCAGAACAAAGTTCTGTCTGAGGGGTATTGAAGTAAGTAAGATAAGGAAGAGAATGGCTTTGGAACGACTTCGTTCCGAGTTATAACGAAGAAGTTATGAGATTTCAAAATCGACGTCTCAAACTTGACTTAACACTTAGAAAAAATTTCCTAGGGTTTTGTCTTGGCGCCGCAGCGCGGGATGGGGCGCCGCAGCGCGAGAAGGGGCGCCGCAGTACGAGCTCGGCATGCACTCCTGGAGAGTGGCGCCGCAGCGCGGAAGATGGCGAGGGACTTGGCGCCCCAGCGCCAGGCCGGAAGAGAAGAAAAAGAAGTAGTTCGCGCCGCAGCGCGAGAGGAAAGGAAGAGAGTGGCGCCGCGGCGCCAGTGAAGGGAAAAAGCCAGAGAAGAGCTTTTAACTGCTCAGCTCTTGGGGGAAATGTAAGGAAAGATAAAGAACATAATATTCAACTAATTTAACACTTAATCAAGTGTTTTAAACCTTTAGCAAAGGTTGAACGAAAAGTTTTAGCGAGAATAAAAGACAAAGAATGTAGATGCGGGTTACGGAACCGATGTCCGGGGACCATAGTCGCGATAAACGAACGTGAGGGATTGCTATGGTTGTGATTCCTTAGACGTTGGTTGGCGATGTTAATGTATAACATTTTGATGTTATGACATGGCATTGAGAGATGAATGTAAAACGTATAGACGCTATGAACGAAGAACGATCGGTCTTAGCATACAACGAACAGTATGGCTTTGACATTAAGAAAGAATAATGAACATGGGGTTCATGGGATGGATAACGATCGAAAGCAAGTAAAACCTTAAGTAAAGGTTGAATGAGAGATTAAAAGACGAACAAGTAAAGGTTGAATGAAAGATTAAGAGACGAGCAATGTGAACGTTGAATACGTAAACGATCCTCGTGAATTGTATTTGCGTTGGACGAACATTCTAAGTATACCGTGGTTCTATGACATAGACGTTGATGAAGGTAGTAAGTAAGATACGAATGGTATCAAGAGAGCCGTAACGAACGGTAATAAGATTATTGAAAGCCGAATATAAGTCGGGTAAGAACGATAGAATGAAAAGTAAGTGTTGAACACTTTAACCAGCGTAAGGGTTGAGTGTAAGCGAGTGTTAAACGGGCAGAACCAACACCCTGTGTATGGTTTAACCGTAATGTAATGAAGAATGTTGATTAATCGTGAGCGGTAAGGGAACTAAATTAAAGATAATAACGTATAACGTTAAGAAGCCGAGTTAATAAGTATAACTTGGATAAACGTTTCGAGTTGAATGAACCGGACGTTGTAAGATATGAATAAGTTCATATGAAATGTTTAACGCTATGGTCTCATAGTATTGACAATGAATGATTGTTCCGAGTATAAAAAAGATTGTATGACTTAGACAATAAAGAATGAATCCTGAGGTATGTCATTTAGTTGCCAAAAAGCCATAAGGAATAAGAAGTTGACTTAACGAACATTATAGTTTAATGGTTCGGATAAGTTAAGGTAAGTTAGGTTGTAGTACAATCGTAACCTTTGATGGTTGACATATGGGAGCTGGGCTAAACAATTCTTTCAGAGAGCAAATGTATATACAAAACTGGCAACCGATATAACTCACTGTGTGGGCAGTGTAGATAAGACGGGAACTTGTTTGTTGGTTGTTTGTGGGAAACCACTCAGAGTACCATATGGACTACTAGCAGAAAAGCGATGTGTGCTGAGTCCTAGAGAAGTATAAGAAGAAGATAAGAATGTGAATCATCAAAGATGATGAACGTGTTGAGTAAGACATCTCCGAATGTCCTGAAGCTGTAAACCGGTAGTAAAGAAAGTTAGTTGCGTAAACTTAGTTTGTAAGAACACGAACCTTAAGAAGTAAAGTTAAGTAAACCAATACGTAAGTCAAGTATATGACTAATTGGTGTACGTGTTATTTCCTTATGTGTTGCATAGGAATTGGAATGAGCAGTTCAGCGTAAGCTGTAGCTGTGCGTAAGGCAAGTTTTCTAACTTCATTCATATTTTAAATGAATGCTAGTTTCTAAAACTTCTCAGATGTTGAACTTGAGAGGTTCTGTCTATGTGTGAATGTGCGATATTTATACAAGATGGTAGTATGTATGAGGCCTTAAGCCACAATGTGAGCACTTCGGTGTTTTTATAAGATGAACTGTTTTGTGATCGAACTGTTCAATACAAGTATGTTCGATTTATACATGAACCGTTATTGTTAAGTCTGTGCTATTGATTCTAGCCAGACCGATTGTGCATGAAAGAAAGTAGAGAATGAAAGTATTTCAAAGTGCATGTGACTAATATTTTAAAATGATAGGAATCAAGACTTTTCCTTTTATTCAAGCTGCTTCATAACCTTTGTTCGGTTATTGAAGTTCTAAAGAATGTTTACACTCTTGAAGTTGTTTGTTCAACTGTTATGACTTGCTGGGCAATTGAATGCTCACACTTGCTTTAAATAAAAATATTTTCAGCGAACGATGTTAGAAAGAACTTAAGGATCCCGTAAAGATCAAGCTGAGCGGTATTCAGACGAAGTGTCATTCATTATATGAATGTGCGTGAAGAGCAAGTGAAGACTTGTAATATAGAATGTTAGAATTAAACTATAGACTAGTTTAATGAACAGTTATGAATCCTTTGTGGCGGATGAAAGTCACTCGTGTAAGATGTAAAGAATAATGTAATTATCATTATTTGTAATGAAAGAGGTTTTGTGGTTATAGAACCTTGGATTTTAGAATATATGTTATTATATTTTAGTATATAATGATGTATGTTTGGAAGAAAATGGGATAGTGACGTACGGAATCTGGATGTGAAAATAGACCGGATTTCGGGGCGTTACAATACCCTCGTGTCCGTAAGTTATGAAGGCTTGCAGATGAAGTTCTACTAAACCTATTCGAAAATTGAAAACAATGTTCATAGTATGTCAACTAAACCCCATATATAGTCAATACGTAGTTTCAAAATTTTGAGATAGATTTGTTATGTTATTATTATCGGTTCAGTTTACTTCACAACTATTAATTTGTTGTAGAAGTGATGTGCAAAGAAAATATTTAATTCTTTCAGCTAATTATATTTATAATTGTTATTACTTGCTGGGCACCCAAATGCTCATTCTTGCTTTAAATTTAAATGTTTTCAGCTAAGCGTGATCAACCTGAAGGTTCAGACAAGAACAAGTGAAAAGAAAAGCAAACATTATATATTTAATGGTATCTTTTGTAATAGTTAGACTGTATTAAGATAATGATATGTATTATATATTATGTAAAGAATGTATTAAAGGTTGCGTACTTGGGATTAGACTCTGATAAGTATAAATTAAGTTTGATTTTTATATTATTGTTATTATTATTAGTATTATTCCGCTCATAGAAATGGTATCGTAAAGCACCGAGTTCGGGTTTCAAGTACCTGAATTTGGGGGCGCTACAACTTCTAAAATAAATATTTTTCTTTTACGGTGTGACCCTTTAGCTTCTCCATATTAAACCGATTGTGAATAAATCAATTAGAAAAATTCTAATCTTATTTAAGTAAATAAATTAAACTATTTAATTTATTTAAGTAAATAATATTTATTCAACAATAAGGGTAAGCCCCCTTAGCAATCAAAGACTTTTCAGATAATATAGATTTCAATATTAATCATAAAAGAACCTTTCAGTGAATAGTTACCATACAATTCAATCATTATACTACACAATGTCCCAATTAAATATAAGACATGAAATTACTATCAAGTCTTATTTTATTTACTTATATATATTTCAATTCTCAAATACACAACTCTAAATAATGCAAATTAGAAATTCCTTTCTAATTTCATTCTACCTTGTCCAAGGATTATTGAGTCGTCATTTCTTGAATCATATAGGACATTATCTCCTTTTACTAGAACTGGTAGATTCTTTGTTGACCATTCACTATCTCCATGCACAACTTATTATACCTAAGCATACCCTTTGATATACCCTAAGGGTCTTATGGAATATGTCAAAACATAACTCATCATACACAAGATACTATGATGATCTCAAGTACAATGATCACTTATATTACTATCACTTGAAGAATTCTTATTGACAGGTGAGTAAAACTCTATTAGGTATTCATTTAGCGAGCTACGTTCGGTGAACTTATTTTCTATTAGTACCTACATACTTACTTTAGTGTCTCCACACAAATGATTATGAGATCAATGTAACAATCCAGAATTTTATTTATAATTTTAAATATCTATTAAATTAAATAATTTTTTTTATTGGTGTGGTTGTTGTTAGTAGATATTTGTGAATTAAATTTATAAGATAATACTCTAATTTAATTTAATAGTTAGAGAGTTGTTAAAGATTACATGAGTTGCTATATTGTTGTTTTAATTTAATAATTAAAGTCATATGTTAATTTACTAAATAAAATTATAATGAGATTATAATTTTGTGGTAATTGGTTAAGTGGAGAATTTATTTAATATGTTGTAATTAGTTTATTTAACTAAGATTGGATATGAAAATCCAAATAAATAATATGGGACTATAAACTATAGTATAAATGATTTATTGAATTAAAGTAAAGTAGTTTTAAATGGATTTACCCAAACAAGGCTTAAAGATATTAAGTCTTTATTTTAAAAGTGTTTTGCCATACAAAGCCTTATGACTTTTGAATTTGAATTTAATTTTAAAAATAAAATAAAATAAAATAAAAATATATTAAATATTTTATAACTGATAATTAATTATTATCATTACTAAAACGTCAGTTTTTAGACGTTTGGTTCTCGTGCGTTGGTTTTATTTTATTTTACGTAGAAAGGTTTAGCCTAAACCTTAGAAAGAGAGAAGGGAGAGTTTATAGAAAAAATTTGACTGTGTTTGAGAAATATTGAGAGAGGATTTATGTGATTCCAAACAATTCTCTGTGTTTTAGCAAGGATTACCAAGTAATTGAAAGTATACTTCCAAAACCTTAATATTATATATGTGAATGTTCTATGTTCACGAGTTTCAAATTTTCTATGAATTCAAATTGGTTGAATTGTTGTTATATAAAGTGTTAATTGTGTTTGTGTGTATTTGTGATGTTAGAATTAGCATCTAGACAAGAAATTAGTGTGCTAATTACGTTAAAAAGAAAGAAAAATTGTTTAAAGGGCATGTGTATATATATATATATCTTTTGAAAGTACAAAAATTGATAGTTAGTTTGTGAACTAATCTATAAATTAAGCCTTGAATATGTTAGTTCGGTAAGAAATGAAGAGAACGCAATTAAATGAGTTAATTTAGTGTATTATTGAGACCTTAGTGTTATTTTTTATCAAGGATGTCAAAAATGGAGTTTTTGTATAAAACATGGAATTCAAAGGACTTAAATTGGTTGTAGTTTGTGTTTACTTGTACTAAGATGGTATATAGTGAGGAACACTGTCTATATGGGTTCTATATCATTTGAGTATGTTTAAATTACTGTTTTGTGAATGAAATTCGTGATGGTTCGGCTGAACAGAGTATTAGAAACAGATTGTGTAGTTTCTGTCTGTGCACCAGTGCAGCTGCACTGGTGTCAAGGCCAGAAACGGCGCAGCTGCGCCGGTTCCAAGTATATGTATGGCGCAGCTGCGCCATACCCAGATCAGAGGCAGTAATGCCTATTGGTTATGCAGACCTTAAAAACCCATTGTAACCTAGTCTAATGAAATATTAATGTGATGAACATGTAACGAAGAGATTAAAACAAAATTGTATCATGTAGTTAGTAATTCCAAAGTTGTAAAAATTAGTAAGTTATGAAAATGTTACGTTATGATTTATTTGAACACATAAGTTAGTGAAAAAGTGTTTCAAATCTAATACTTGTGATTTCTGACGTGCATATGGTGTGAATTGAAACTTGTACTAAAGTAACAAGTTTAACTAAAAATGAGTTTTGATTTGGAAAGTGAATGTTAGTATATCTAATAAATGTTGTGATTCTAATAATATGTGTAGGTGAACTTGAGTTGTAATTTATAGCTTACACACGAGCCAAGTTCTTTACCCCTAACTTTATTTGAGGAAGCTCTAACCCTAATTTTATTTAAGCAAGTTTTGAACTCTAATCGTTGTTTGATTTATCCTAAATTGTTTATAGTTAAGCAAGTTTCCCTAGTTTCATTCTTTCTATAATGAATGCAACTTCTTGAACTCTAATCTCTAATTGAATTATCATTTTTCATTTACTTTACGCAAGTTGTAATCTTATTATCATATTGAGAAAGTTTTATTTTCAACTTGTTATTCATTATTGCATGTTCAATAATTCAATTTTTCTTATTCGAGAAGATTATAGCCTTAACTTAATATTCTTCAAGCAAGGTTTATTGTATTATTCAATGCTTGTGCTTTTTAGTTTATTTGCAAGCATAAGTTCGATATATAGTGTTGGTTCACTTATGATTCATAAATTATTCCACATTATGTTGTTATTGATCATTCGTAGTGTTATTGAACTTTGTTGATTCAACTAATCCTCTTGTTGATGATCGTTAAACTCTAAATTACCCTTGAAGCTTATCCAAAGCTTATCCAAACCAAACTTTCTTTGGTGCGAACTTGTACTCTAAAACTGAGAAGAACAACCTTATTATAGGGGTACGGAATGTGTTTAGATGTTTGTGCACAATACATGGTACGAAGGGCTGATCACCCTAAGTACGGGGAGTCCCTACAGTTATGATTATTTAGGTTAAAGTTAAAATATTACTTGTAACCTTGTATATAGTTCGTGGTTTTATGATCCTCATATATATTTCATATTCTGATTTTAGTTTTTGGTTATCATTGACAGAGTATTATTCAGTTCTGATGAGTATTCATTGGCAATTATTATACTATTGTTATTCATTGCTATTTCAAGTGAGCATTTGTTTTGCTCACTCTTACATATATATAATTATTGCAGCTAAGGTTGAGAAGGTCGATGAACCTTCCACTAGCAAAGGAAAAGGAAAAATGAACAAGTGATGAAGACTTGTAATTTATTGGCTTTTATGATGATAAACTTTATTTTAATTGATGTGATGTAATTATTTTATATTTCCGCACTTGATGTATGTTAAAGGTTAGATAACCTGGGTGACGTATTGATTTAATTATGTAACCCTTTTAATGGGAGGATTCATTATTTAAATTTTATTATACTTGGGTAGTTAGTTATGAATGTATGGAAAGTGAACACCAAGTTTTGAGAGAATGAAGTACCCAGATTTGGGGGTGTCACAGGTTGGTATCAAAGTTTTAGGTTATGAACCTTAGGTGGGAAAAAAGCCTTAGGAAATAATCTTATAGAAAGATAGTGGTGGTGAACTCTTATTGAGTTTTAAGAAAGAAGTAATAAAACACTTTATGTGCTTATGTGGTTGCAACCTATGTGCTCATGAGTGTTGAGTAGTGATGATTAGTAATTAAAACTTAAAATTTTGTTATCAGGATGGTTAATGTAGGAGAATCCAGTCAGGCTAAGGAGGAAGGACCCCAGATACCTAGAGAGGAGGAGCCTCGTGATATGCAGGTGGTCTGGGAGCAACTACTACTATGGGAGTCATCTCCGTTGGTCACAGTGGTTGAGCAAGAGGGTTTACCTGATGAGGATGATGAGGTAGAGACGGATGAGGAGGACCGCGTTGAGCTGCCATAGTCGGATGAGGATGACGAGGAGGAAGAGTTTCCACAACACTCTATTGTAGCCCGTATATACAACGAAGTATATGACTGCTATATGGAGCTTCAGGATAGAGTCGAGGAGTTGGAAGAGATAGTAGTTGAACGCCAGACTTTGATGGCGCAAAAGGATGATGAGATCAAAGATCTAGACGAGCATCTGAGTAATGTCGAATGGAAGCTGATTCACACTGAAGGAGAGAACGACCAGATGACAGCGGAGATTACGGAGCTGAAGAACAAATTAAAAGAAGAATCCACCAAGAAGGCAAGAGTCGAAGATGCATACGAGGAAGCTTCTCAACGTGCAGGAGAACGTGCAGGAGTAGCAGAGAGAAATACAAGCAAAGAAGATCAAGATGGAGGAGATGAATAGCATTTTCAACACCGTGATCAACCAAGCTTAAGACCGAGTCATGTATTATCCAATTCAGTTCGAGATGCTACCATGGTACATGTTAGATCGTCGAACAATGTTCCGTGTTATGGAAGAGGAGCGTCGTAAGGCTATGCAGCATTTTAGTAGGTCGTAGTAAGGAATGTAATTATTATGTGATTAATGAGTAAATAAGATGTAAATTCCAGGTAATATATAATCAATGGGATATGATGATGATGTTATCCTGAAACCTTTGTAGTTCAGGAAAGTGATGTAGATAGCAGGAATGTTATCATTATTATGTTTTAAAAGGTTATAAATGAATAAAAGTTATTATTTATTCAAGATATTGTGTGTTACGTGATGATTTTTGTGATGTGCGAGTTAAGTAGATAATACTTAGAAGGTTGAATAATAATCTTATGAGTATTTTAACAGAAAATGCCTCCAAGATGTCAACCACTGTAACGATCGAGAAATTTGTAATTTATTTAAATATTTGTTGAATTAAATAAATATTTTAAATAATTTATTTATTGAGAATAATAAATAATTGATGAATTGTGGTGCATTAATTTAGTAACTAAATTGATTAATGTTAATTAAATTGAATAATGGTAATTTTTATTTGAAAGATTTAATTTAATGAAATAATTAAATTAAATGAACTGTTTAATATTTAAGAAAATAAATAAATTAAATAAAGTGATGTTTTAGTCTAATTTAGTAGTTAAATTAGATGTATAATAATTTATTAATCATAAGTGTAATTATAATAAAAAAAATTATAATTATTATAATTACTATTGTAAGTCATTTAAATTAACTAAAATAAGTGTGACAAAAGTGACAATATAATATAAATATTATAAAAATAAACTAGTATGAGAAATTTTATGTAGCCAAACACAGCCTTATGGCCTTTGGTAACATAACTGATAAGGCGTATGGTTTGTTTTACCTGACGTACGTGGGAAAGAGGGAGGCCAGTTATATTACGCCTATTTTCCCTAATGGCTAACTAAGAAGAACAGAGAGGTAGAGAGAAAGAATACAGAGAATTGAGAGTTGGAGAAGAAGGAGTAGGATTGAGAAGGATTTGCTAGAACCTTGTTAACATCAAAGGGTTAAGGTATAATCTACCCCTAATTCTAATATTTAGTTTTTATAATTTTCTATTCTCTGAAATTGGGTTTTTGTTGAATTATTGTAGAAGATATTGATTATATGTGTGTATAATCTTGTGTAACCTGTTAGTTGTCATCTATAATCTTATGTTAGTAATCAAATTCATAGAAATTGGGTTTGTAGAAGAAAAGTTGAATAACAGTGTATGTCTATGTAATATAGCTTGTGTAAGTACAAAATTTCATGTTCAATACTTGCTATAATTTGCAAATTGATGTTAGATTATGTTAATAGGACAAGAAACGAAAACAACGTAGTTTGAATCAAGTCAATTGGTTAAGAAACGAAGTTGTGGCAATCAAATTCGCTAAAAGTGTAAAAAGTGAAGAAATTGGGAAAATGGTGGTTTTAATTCTTCAAAATTGATTATATGTAATGTTTATGTAGTTAGAATGATGAATAGAATGCTTATGGATGTTATTACAAAGTTTTAGTTGTTAGAATTTGTGAATTTATGTGAAATTGGGAGAAATTAGGAGTGTGCATCATAACAGGGCTGCAACTACAGTTTCTGTCTGCGTACTGGCGTAGCTGCGCCGGTACCACGGGTAGAAACAGCGTAGCTACGCCGTGTGGCCTTCTGAGTTCTATAGCAGCGCAGCTACGCCAGTGCCAAGGCTTGGGGCAGCGCAGCTGCGCCGTGCCCTGAGCCTAGACAGTGAATTCTGATTATTTGCAGACCGTAGTATGTAAACCTAATCAAGTTTGGCATGCATGATAAGGATGTAAAATCATAACATGACATACAATAACAGATTTGTAGTATAATGTAATACCAAAATATGGAGATTTTAATTTATCACTTGAATAAGTTATGTAATGAACAAAGGTGATGTTTACAAAAGTTAGAGATGAATGATAAAGTTTATGTTAGACCGTGGTGAGATTTCAGATTCGTTAAGGATGTTAACCAACATGGTTAGGTGTTAAGTTAAGGGTATGGCTTAAATGGTGGGTTAAACCCACAAAGCTAATGTTGATACAACTAATTATTATTGCGATTTCAATGATATGTGTGGGGTAATTGGCAAACATTATTATACTTGTGTAGCTTACATACAAGGTAAGTTCCTTATCCTAAACTTTTATTGAGCAAGTTCCCTAACTTCATTCTCTTTATAATGAATGCAAGTTTTATAGCTACGTTATCTTTTATGTCAAGCAAGCTTTATATTCCTAAATTTTATATTAAAGTTGAGCAAGCCTATTGGTTCTATCTCGTGTATGATTGTACAAGCTTTTGTAATGTAGTTCGTTACATCGAGCGAGTTTCACTTTCCTAATTCTTGAGATTGCTATTTAAAGCATATACTGTTTAAATTCAATTATTCAAATGAGATTGTTCTAATTCTTTTGAATGTAGTACTTTACATATATACTATGTCTATTCAATTGTACATTGTTGTTATTCGATCTTTGACTTAGATAACCTTGTTCAATTCCATATTATTACGTTGAACCTTCAAATAGCAAGCAAACTCTTATTGATTGAACTAGTATAAAATGGAATAGTGTTCTAAAATTCTAGAACCACTGATAAGCTAGTTCCAACACCGACACATGAAAAACGTTGTGGACATATTCTAATTCTGGAGGTAGAGCTACCTCATAAGCCACTTCTCCCACTCTTCGTAGTATCTCGAAGGGTCCAATAAACCTCGGGCTTAACTTTCCTTTCATACCAAAACGAATCTTTCCCTTCTAAGGAGAAACTTTTAGGAAGACGAAATTTCTTACGTCGAATTCGCGATCTTGTCTATGTTGATTTGCATACTTTTTTTCAGCTACTAGTCTTGTTCTGATGAGTTTGGTCACTTCAGCGGTCTGTTGTACTAGTTTCGGTCCTAACAATTTATGTTCATCAACTTCGTCCCAGCATAGTGGAGTTCTGCATTTCCAGCCGTATAAGGCTTTGTATGGCGACATGCCAATGCTTGTGTGGTAACTGTTATTGTAGGAAAATTTTGCCAACGGTAGATGATCGTCCAAGTTTCCTTTAAAATCCATAATGCATGCTCTAAGCATATCTTCTAATGTTTGGATTGTTTGTTCGCTTTGGCCATCGGTTTATGGATGGTATGCCGTACTCATTTTTAATTGTGTTCCCATACATTCTTGTAGTCTCTTCCTGAAGTTTGATGTGAATCTCGGATCTCTGTCTGACACAATTGATACTAGAACTCCATGTATTGAAACGATCTCCTTGACGTATAATTTTGCCAGCTGATCAAGATTAAATCTAGTTTTTATTGGCAAAAAGTGTGTTGATTTTGTTAGCCTGTCCACTATCAACCAAATCGCATCGTATCCTTTCTGAGTCATTGGAAGACCTACCACAAAGTCCATTGTGATATGCTCCCACTTCCATTCTGATATTTCTAACGGTTGAAGTAATCCGCTTAGTCTCTGATGCTAGGCCTTTACTCTCTGACATGTCAAGCATTTCGCAACATATTCTGCAATGTCTCTTTTCATATTTGGCCACCAAAAATGTCGCTGCAAAGCTTGATATATTTTCTTACTTCCCGGATGGATTGAATATCTTGAGTTATGAGCTTCTGTCAATATTTCTTCTTTAATATCCGGTACTGCTGGAACCTAAATTCGTCCCTCGAATCTTAGCACTCCTTCGGTATCAACCATGTACTTCATCTCACTACCCTCGACCATACTTTCCTTTTTTTTCTGCATTCTTCATCTTGTAGTTGAGTATTCTTTACCTTGTCCACCAAAGTTGGACTAGCTTCCATATGGAATAGTCATTCATCAGATTCTTTTGGAAATTTTATTTCCAACTTTAACCTTGTCGTTGCTGAAATAAGCTCCTCCTGGGTGGTTAACAACATCAACTTTCCCCGACCTTTCCTTTTCAAAGCATCTGCAACCATATTTGCTTTGCCCGGATGATAAAAGATCTCACAATCGTAATCTTTTATTAATTCCATCCATCTCCTTTGATGCATGTTCAGGTCCTTCTGTGTGAAAATATACTTCAGACTCTTATGGTATGTGTATATCTCACATTTCTCTCCATAGAGATAGTGTCTCCATATCTTTAGAGCAAATACCACCGCAGCCAACTCTAAATCATAAGTCGGATATCCTTTCTCATAATCCTTCAGTTGTCTTGATGCATACGCAATAACTTTATTATTCTGCATAAGGACACAATCTAATCCTTTATGTGTTGCATCACTATACACCACAAAGTTTTTTGTATTATCTGGTAATGACAACACAGATGCCACGCTGAGCCTTTTCTTTAATTCCTTAAAACTCTCTTCGCACTTTTCTGTCCAAACAAATTTTACAGATTTTCTCGTCAAATTTGTCAATGGAATGGTAATCTTCGAAAAGTCCTGAATAAACCGTCTGTAATTGCCTGTCAGTCCCAAGAAACTTCTCACTTCTAATGGAGTTCTTGGTTGTTTTCAATTTATCACAGCTTTGACTTTTGATGGATTCACTGAAATCCCATCTTTGTCAATTACATGCCCAAGAAATTGTACACGTTCTAGCCAAAATTCACATTTAGATAATTTGGCGTCCAACTTTTATTTTCTTAGCATCTCCAGCGTCAGACTCAAATGTTTCACATGTTCTTCTTGAGATTTGGAGTACACCAAAATATCATCGATGAATTCCACCACAAATTTTTCTAGAAATGGTTTAACCACCCTGCTCATCAAATCCATGAAAGTTGTCCATACCGAGTTTTGAATACCATCTTCGGTACATCTTCCTTCCTTACTTTTAATTGATGATACCTACTTCTCAAATCTATTTTTGAGAAATATCTAGTACCTTTCAATTGATCAAACAAGTTATCTATTCTTGGCAACAGATATTTATTCTTAATCATAACTTTATTTAATTCCTGATAATCAATGCAAAGACGCATTGACCCATCTTTTTTCTTTACGAATAACACCGGCACTGCCCATGGTGATACGTTAGGCTGAATATACTTCTTATCTAGTAGTTCTTGTTGTTGTACCATTAGTTCCTTCATCTCTACCGGAGCCATCCAGTACGGGGCCTTCGATATTAGAGCAGTTCCTGGTGCTAAGTCGATCACAAACTTAATCTTTCTGTCAGGTTGAAGTCCTGGCAAATCTCCTAGAAATACATCCACAAAATCCCTAACCATTGGTATCTCCTCCAATTTCACACCCATCTTCTTTTGAGTATCGATTATGTAAGCTAGATACCTTACACATCCCTGACTCAACAACTTCTTGGCCTACATAATTGTCAGACATCTCGTTTGTCTAGGCGATTTGCTTTCATAGAAAACTACCTTTGACGGAGTCATAAGGTTTACGCATTTCTTTTGGCAGTCAATTATTGCTGCATAATTGAATAGCCAATCCATTCCAAATATAACATTAAACTCTCCAAGTTTAATCGAAATTAAATCTACTGTCATAATATTCCCATTAATATTCACCCTACAATTCTTGTATATGAACTTAACAGGAATCACCTCCCTATTCGCAATTTCTATGTGTAAAGGAAAATTCAACTCTTCACTAGCAAATTCATCAGATATAAATGAGCAAATAGCACCTGAATCAAATAATACATATGCATTTATATCATTGATTGGGATAATACCTGACACGACATCTTTTGATTGCACCTCATCTTGTACTATCATGTTGAAGGTTCTGGCTGTGGGCTTATTTGATGATGTTGGTCCAGCAATAGTCAGTGTACCTCCACTACTACCTCCCTTGCTTCCTGTTGTCTCACTAGCTTTTCTCTTAGGGCACTGGCGAGCAAAATGATCCTTTGATTCGCATGTGTAGCAAGCATTCTTCTTTGGTTAATGGCAATTTGGGGCAATGTCTGGCCACAGTTAAAGCATACTCGTTTCCCCCTTAAACACATGCCAGTGTGACACCTTCCGCATGTAATGTATGCTTCAAATTTCTTTTTCTACTGGCCACTCTGTTGGCTTCCAGCACCCACACTTTCATTCCACTTTTCAGGTTATTACTACCATTTCCACCACTACCACCACCATTCTTAACCTCACTCTCACTCTTATTTCTTTGTTCTCAATTATACTTTGTGACAGTTTCGCCTCCACCCTCAGCGATAATTACCTTTTCCAGCACTGCTATAAATGTCTTCAACTGAAACATGGAGACCCTGCTGTACAACCAGGGTTTTAATACCTATTCAAACCTCTTTTCCTTGCGTTCATATGTGTTGACATAATATGGCGCAAAGCTCGCCAACTCATTAAATTTTGTTGCATACTCTGATACCGTCATTGAGCCCTGCTTCAACTCTAAAAATTGCACTTCCATTTGACTCTTCGGACTCTCTGGAAAATATGTCTCGAAGAATATTTCCTTGAACCTATCCCAAGTCATCACTCCCTGACCTCCTCGAGTTTTATTGGCTTGCCACCAATAGCTAGCCTCTGCATTTAACATAAATGTTGCAAAAGCAGTCTTTTGATTCTCACCTACTCTAGCAACGTCAAAAACTTTCTCTATCTCCATGACCCAAGTCTGTGCCTCAACCGGATTCATGGACCTACGGAATTCTGGTGGCCCAACCGTCTTGAAGTCCTTAAATGTCGCAGCTTGATTCTACGGCTAATTCTATAATGCTCCCGTCAGTAACGTCACTAACTGCTTAACTGGGTTAGCCTCAGCATTGTTCTTATTAGTAGATCCCTCAAGGGTTCTTTGTCGTGGTTGACATCTTGGAGGCATTTTCTGTTAAAATATACTCATTATATTATTATTCAACCTTCTAAGTATTATCTACTTAACTCGCACATCACAAAAATCATCACGTAACACACAATATCTTGAATAAATAATAACTTTTATTCATTCATAACCTTTTAAAACATAATAATGATAGCATTCCTGCTATCTACATCACTTTCCTGAATTATAAAGGTTTTAGGATAACATCATTATCATATCTCATTGGTTATATATTACCTGGGATTTACATCTTATTTACTCATTAATCACATAATAATTACATTCCTTACTACGACCTACTAAAATGTTGCATAGCCTTACGACGCTCCTCTTCCATAACACGGAACATTGTTCGACGATCTAACATGTACCATGGCAGTGTCTCGAACTGAATCGGATAATACATGACTCGGTGTTGAGCTTGGTTGATCACGGTGTTGAAAACGCTATTTATCTCCTCCATCTTGATCTTTTTTGCTTGTATTTCTCTCTCTGCTACTCCTGCACGTTGAGAAGCTTCCTCGTACGCATCTTCGACTTTTGCCCTCTTGGTGGATTCTTCTTTTAATTTGTTCTTCACCTCCGCAATCTCTGCTGTCATCTGCTCATTCTCTCCTTCAGTGTGAACCAGCTTCCATTTGACATTACTCAGACACTCTTCTAGATCTCTGATCTCATCGTCCTTCTACGCCATCGAAGTCTGGCGTTCAACTACTATCTCTTCCAACTCCTCGACTCTATCCTAAAGCTCCACATTGCGGTCATATACTTCGTCGTACATACGGGTTGCGATAGAGTTTGGTGGAAACTCTTCCTCCTCATCATGCTCATCCGACTTTGGCAGCTCAACGGGGTCCTCGTCATCCGTTTCAACCTCATTGTCCTTATCAGGTAAACCCTCCTGCTCAATCACTGTGACCAACGGAGATGACTCTCTTGGTAGTAGTTGCTCCCAGACCACCTGAATATCACGAGGCTCCTCCTCTCTAGGCATATGGGGTCCTTACTCCCTAGCCTGACTGGATTCTCCTACATTAGCTATCCTGACAACAAAATTTTAAGTTTTAATTACTAATCATCACTACTCGACACTCACGAGCACATAGGTTGCAACCACATAAGCACATAAAGTGTTTTATTACTTCTTTCTTAAAACTCAATAAGAGTTCATCACCACTATCTTTCTATAAGGCTATTTCCTAATGTTTTTTCTCCACCTAAGGTTCATAACCTAAAGCTTTGATACCAACCTGTGAAAGCGAATAAATAACAAGTCTTCATCACTTGTTCATTTTTCTTTTTCGTTTGCTAGTGGTAGGTTCATCTACCTTCTCAACCTTAGCTGCAATAATTATATATATGCAAGAGTGAGCAAAATAAATGCTCACTTAAAATAGCAATGAATAACAATAGTATAATAATTACCAATGAATAGCTCATCAGAACTGAATAATACTCTGTCAATGATAACCAAAAACTGGAATCAAAATATGAAATATATCTAAGGATCATAAGACCATGAACTATGTACAAGGTTACAAGTAATCTTTCAACTTTAACCTAAACAGTCATAACTGTAGGGACTCCCCATACTTAGGGTGATCAGCACAAACATCTAAACGCATCGCGTACCCCTATAATAGGGTTGTTCTTCTCAGTTTTAGAGTACAAGTCCGCACCAAAGAAAGTTTGGTTTGGATAAGCTTTGGGTAAGCTTTAAGGGTAATTTAGAGTTTAACGATCATCAACTAAAGGATTAGTTGAATCAACAAAGTTCAATAACACTACGAATGATCAATAACAACATAATGTGGAATAATTTATGAATCATAAGTGAACCAACACTATATATCGAACTTATGCTTAGAAATAAAATAAAAAGCACAAGCATTGAATAATACAATAAACATTGCTTGAACAATATTAAGCTAAGGCTATAATCTTGTCGAATAAGAAAAATTGAATTATTGAACATGCAATAATGAATAACAAGTTGAAAACAAAAACTTGCTCAATATGACAATAAGATTACAACTTGTGTAAAGTAAATGAAATAGGACAATTCAATTAGAGATTAGAGTTCAAGAACTTGCATTCATTATAAAAAGAATGAAACTAGGGAAACTTGCTTAACTATAAACAAGTTAGGATAAATCAAACAACGATTAGAGTTCAAAACTTGCTCGAATAAAATTATGGTTATAGCTTACTCAAATAAAGTTTAGGGGTAAAGAACTTGCCTCGTGTGTAAGCTATAAATTACAACTCACGTTCACCTACACATATTATTAGAATCATAACATCTATTAGATATACTAACATCCACTTTCCAAAATAAAACTCATTTTTAGTTAAACTTGTTACTTTAGTACAAGTTTCAATTCACACCATATGCACATCAGAAATCACAAGTATTAGATTTGAAACACTTTTTCACTAACTTATGTGTTCAAATAAATCACAACGTAACATTTTCATAACTTACTAATTTTTACAACTTTGGAATTACTAACTACAAGATACAAATCTGTTTTAATCTCTTCATTACATTCTCACCACATTAATATTTCAATAAACTAAGTTACAATGGGTTTTTAAGGTCTGCATAACCAACAGGCATTACTGCCTCTGATCTGGATATGGCGCAGCTGCGCCATACATATACCTGGAATCAGCGCAGCTGCGCTGGTGCACAGACAAAAACTACGCAGTCTGTTTCTAATACTCTATTCAACCCAACTATCACAAATTTCATTCACAAAATAGTAATTAAAACATACCCAAATGATATAGAACCCATATAAACATTGTTCCTCACATATATACCACCTTAGAACAATTAAACAACAACTACAACCAATTTAAATCCTTTAAATTCCATGTTTTATACAAAAACTCCATTTTTGACATCCTTGACAAAAATTAACACTGAGATCTCAATAATACACAAAATTAACTCATTCAAATTATGTTCTCTTCGTTTCTTACCGAACTACCATATTTAAGGCTTAATTTATAGATTTGTTCACAAACTAACTACCAATTTTTATACTTTCACAAGACATATATACACACATGCACTGTAAATAATTTTTCTTTCTTTTGAACGTAATTAGCACACTAATTCCTTGTCTAGATGCTAATTCGAACATCACAAATACACACAAACATAATTAACACTTTATATAACAACAATTCATCCAATTTGAATTCACAGAAAATTTTAAACTCGTGAACATAGAACATTCATATATATAATATTAAGGTTTTAGAAGTATACCTTCAATTGTTTGGTAATCCTTGCTAAAACACAGAGAATTGTTTGGAATCACAGAAATCCCCTCTCAAGCTTTCTCAAACACAGTCAAATTTTCTCTGTAAACTCTCCCTTCTCTTTTTCTCAGGCTTAGGCCAAACCTTTCTACGTAAAATAAAACCAACGCACGAGAACCAAACGTCTAAAAACTGACGTTTTAATAATGATAATAATTAATTATCAGTTGTAAAATATTTAATATATTTTTATTTTATTTTATTTTTATTTTTTTAAATCAAATTCAAATTCAAAACCCATAAGGCTTTGTTTGGCAAAACACTTTTAAAATAAAGACTTAATATCTTTAAGCCTTGTTTGGGTAAATCCATTTAAAAGTACTTTAATTTATTTCAATAAATCATTTATATTATAGTTTATAGTCCCATATTATTTATTTCGATTTTCATATCCAATCTTAGTCAAATAAACTAATTACAACATATTAAATAAATTCTCCGCTTAACCAATTACCACAAAATTATAATCTCATTATAATTTTATTTAATAAATTAACATATCACTTTAATTATTAAATTAAAACAGCAATATAGCAACTCATGTAATCTTTGACAACTCTCTAACTATTAAATTAAATTAGAGTATTATCTCATAAATTTAATTCATAAATATCTACTAGCAACAACCACATCAATAAAATATTTATTTAATTTAATATATATTTGAAATTACAAATAAATTTCTGGATTGTTACATCATTTCCTCCTTACAAGGATTATGTCCCCAAAATCACAACTCAAACAATTTATTCGTCACATTCTTCCATCCTTACAAAGATTCTGTCCCCAGAATCGAAGACACAGATTAAATAAATAACTCAGGATAGTTCTACATCATTTCATCTTTGAGTTCCCACGTAGCCTCTTCGACATTGTGGTTTCTCCATATCACCTTCACAGAAGGTATCACCTCATTTCTGAACACTTGTTCTTTCCTGTCAACTATCTGAATAGGAATCTCCTCATAAGATAAATCCTTACTGAACTGTAATGGTTCATACTCAATCACATGCATGTAGTCGGGTTTATATGGTCGCAACATTGACACATGAAAAATGTTGTGGACATGTTCTAATTCTGGAGGTAGAGCTACCTCATAAGCCACTTGTCCCACTCTTCGCAGTATCTCGAAGGGTCCAATAAACCTCGGGCTTAACTTTCCTTTCTTACCAAAATGAATCTTTCCCTTCCAAGGAGAAACTTTTAGGAAGATGAAATTTCCTACGTCGAATTCGCGATCTTGTCTATGTTGATCCGCATACTTTTTCTGCCTGTCTTGAGCAGCTACTAGTCTTGTTCTAATGAGTTTGATCACTTCAGTGGTCTACTGTACTAGTTCTGATCCTAATAATTGACGTTCACCAACTTTATCCCAGCACAGTGGAGTTCTGCATTTCTTGTCTTATAAGGCTTCGTATGGCGGCATGCCAATGGTTGAATGGTAACTGTTGGTGTAGGAGAATTCTGCCAACGTTATATGATTGTCCCAATTTCCTTTGAAATCCATGATGCATGCTCTAAGCATATCTTCTAACGTTTGGATTGTTTGTTCGCTTTGGCCATCGATTTGTGGATGGTATGCCGTACTCATTTTCAATTGTGTTCCCATACATTCTTGTAGTCTCTTCCAGAAGTTTGATGTGAATCTCAGATCTCTGTCTGACACAATTGACACTGGAACTCCATGTCTTGAAATGATCTCCTTGACGTATAATTTTTCCAGCTGATCAACATTAAATCTAATCTTTATTGGCAAAAAGTGTGTTGATTTTGTCAACCTGTCCACTATCACCCAAATCGTATCGTATCCTTTCTGAGTCGTTGGAAGACCTACCACAAAGTCCATTGTGATAGGCTCCCACTTCTATTCCAGTATTTCCAACAGTTAAAGTAATCCGCTTGGTCTCTGATGCTCGGCCTTTACTCTCTGACATGTCAAGTATTTTACGACATATTATGCAACGACTCTTTTCATATTTGGCCACCAAAAAAATTGTCGCAAATCTTGATACATTTTCGTACTTTCCGGATGGATTGAATATCTTGAGTTATGAGCCTTTGTCAAGATTTCTTCTTTAATATTCGGTACTACTGGAACCCAAATTCGTCCCTCGAATCTTAGCACTCCTTTGGTATCAAACTTGTACTTCATCTCATTACCATCGACCATTCTTTCCTTTATTTTTTTGCATTCTTCATCTTGTAGTTGAGCATTCTTTACCTTATCGACCAAAGTTGGACTAGCTTCCATCTGAAATAGTCGTTCATCGGATTCTTTTGAAAATTTTATTTCCAACTCTAACCTTGTCATTGCTGAAATAAGCTCCTCCTGGGTGGTTAACAGCATCAACTTTTCTAAGAGTAAACAAAGTATGTACCAATCTATCTAAATTCACTAATCCCCAATTTAGGAATTCTACAATTAGGAATGATTTTAGTTTTAAGTTATCTAAGAATTTAGATCTCATTAACATGATCATCATCATGATTCTAAAACTATTGCTTAAAACTATGGGTTTATCACATCTAATATAACATCACCATGTAGATAAAGTAAAATGCATTTAATATACTTTTATTATTAATAAACGAGTAAGATTATAAAGTATACGCAACATCTTATCAAATATGATTTGCTTACGTGCATACTACTTTCAACCATATGGGTTGAGATGTGTGCCCAGTGGAGATCTGAGAGTCAGATCAAGAGAAGACAGTGGTATACCTGAAAGCGAAAAGGCAAAAAGGCGAAAGCAGACAATATATCACAATTGCAACATATTACTGCTAGGGTACATATTTTACAAAGTTTCAGTTTCAGTTTTAGTATATCACATGTTTACATATTAATATATGAGCATATTAATTTTGTAGGAGACATCATCTCAGGGTCAATCTATCCATTGGTTGAATGTATAGCCACCTGCAATGGTTTGCTTGAGGCTATCTAGATAGCGGTACTTTGATATGTTTATAAGTATTTATGTCATTCTTACGCATTTTATATTTATTTTTAACTATTTAATTTCTAACATGCTAACAGGACACTTATAAGAGCCTACTAAATGAGCGCTATCTTGAAGGCACCCCACGACCGCCGATTGATCAAGAATTATGGGAGAAGGTGTTAGTTGTGAAGAAAAACAATGTCAAAGGCCAAGGATAATGACTGACTATCAGTGGCACAAGCAGCTCTACTAGTCAGTCTACTTAATCCGCATATCATCCAACGCTGGGCATTCCTGTTGACTGTGTGAGAGAAATATGTCAGGATCAGAATCTTCTTCTCACACTTGGTGGACATTTGCAATCTCTGAGTCCTGAGGAGTTAGCATATGCAGTGGCAAGAGTAGCACATCAACAGGATAAGCTCAAGCAGGTAATCCTGTCATTGTTTAACTTTATGTACTTTAACTTTATGTACTACTTTGCATGTTTAGTTTAACTTTATATTCAATTATACATGTTTTATTCTTTTGTTACAGCCCATTTAGACGATATTGATCCGTGAAGACTTATGTATTCCCTCTTCTTTTATTAATCTACATTTATATTAACTATTTTACCAATTGAATGTACAAATGCATGTTTATATTGTACGTTATGACATTTGTATATAAATTTTACTTGGACGGTACTTGTTTATATATATGAGAACAGTATACGTGGATGTTTATATTATTGTGTTGGTTTTACTAAATTGTATATATGGATGGATGTTGGTTTATTTATATATATTGTTGTGTGTTGGGATATAAAGCAGATGCAAAATAGGAACAAATTTTTTGGGAAAACCACAAAAAAACAAATATTTTTTTAAAAAAAATTAAGTATCAACGACTGCATGCGGATTGTTAAAAATTAAGTATGGGCAACACTTTCTCTATAAATAGAGACTCCTTCTTCTCCTTCACGTTGGTTAAAGTTGTCTGAGAAGTTAGCTATAGAGAGTTAGGAGAATTGAGGAGCAATTAGAGGATTGAAGTGCTATAGTTAGCAAATTTGGATTTCAAGAGGTAATATTTATATACATATGTGTTATTCATTTCAAGATTATGAATTTCTTAGAAATGTCAAGAAACTACTTACTTTTGAGTCAAAAATTAATTGTTACGGATTGTTGTAATCCGTAAATTGTTGTAAGATGTTGATAATATAGTTAAATATGAAAACAACGGAAGTTAAACGGACCAAATTTGTTTAGAAACGAATCCATAGTGATGAAATTCACTAAACATGTGAAATTATGGAAAAATAGTAAAACTCTTGAATTTGAGTAATCAAATTGGTTGTTTATGTGATTTGAGAATTGCTATCATGTCAGTTAAGGGTTATATGCATGTACAGCAGTAATGTGGCTGATTTGAAGCATGTTGCATGAAGAATTTGGGTTTGGGTTTTAAGTTCTGCAGAAGCAGAGACCCTTTTGGAGCTGTCCAGGAAGGGTGCAGCTGCGCCCATTCTGCAGTTCATTCTGGCGCATCTGCGCCATATGCTGTTTTATATCTGTATTGGGACAGCGTAGCTGCGCTACTTGTGACACCCCCCAAATTCGTACTTCATTCCCACATGATTTGGTGCTCACTAACAAAAAATAATTATATCTAACTACCTACAATAAAGGATAAAGACATAACGTAAATAACTTAAACAATAATCTTCCCATTAAAGAGTTACATCCACTTAAAAATATTACCAAGTAATCTAACCTTAATTATTACATAAATCTGCGGAGTATATCACAAAATAACATAAGTCTTATAACATAATTTCAGTTAAGTAAATAAGTCTTCATCACTTGAACATCTTCCCCTTTCCTTTGCTAGAAGATGGCTCATCGATTTTCTCAACTTTAGCTGCAGTGTTAATTGCAAGAGTGAGCAAACAATTGCTCACTAATATAAAGAATAATAATAATAACAACATGAGATAAAATAATGGTTACTGGATAATTGGGATCTCGTTCTGTAAATCAAGAATAGAGAACAGTTCAAGATTTATATCTGAGGGTCTTAAGACCACGAACTATGTCCATGGTAATTAGGTATTATTACCTCAACCGTAACAGTCATTTAGACTATACAAACCCTTCCTTACGTACTTAGGGGGATCAACCCCTTGTACCATGTATTGTACACAAATATCTAAACGCTAACGCATACAAAGTCCCCTATATTAGGTTTGTTCATGTCAGTTTGACTTTAGAATTTTCGCACTAAAGAAAGTTTAGTTTGGAACTAGCTTATCAGTGGTTCTAGAATTTTGGAAGGCTATTCAATTATAGATTAGTCCAATCAATAAGAGTTTACTTGCTATTTGAAAGTTCAACACAATAGTATAGGATTGAACAATGATATTTAAGTCAAGGATTTGATAATAACAATGTACAATTGAAAAGACATAGTACATATGCAAAGTACTACATCCAAAAGAGTTAGGATTGTAAAACTCGATCAATGTAAAGAATTAGAATACAAGAGCTTGTATTAACGTAAACACGATGGAATCAATAAGCTTGCTTAACTATAATATAATATTTAGAAGCTTGCAATAATAATGAATTAGAAAACTTGCTTGACAACAAAGGATAAACATAATTATGAAACTTGAATTCATTACAAAGAGAATGAAGTTAGGGAACTTGCCTCGTGTGAAAGCTACACAAGTACAATAAATGTTCGCCAATTATCCTACATATACCATTAGGACCACAATACCAATTAGTTATATTAATATTAACTTCTTTATCGTATTCATTCACTTAACACGAAACTGAATTCTTAATTATATTATAACATCCAACATGGTGGTTATAGAACAACATCAATTCTAATGACATCACATTCCAAACCCTCACAACTTATTAACTCGTAACTTTTGATTTTAACGTTGTGATTACAATATGTTATTATGTCTTACAACATGTTTTAGGTCCTTTTATAATCATCAAAATATAATAAGTTAATATCTCTAAGCTATGTTGTTAGCAGCTCAATACTAGGTCTGACTGACTACTGGCGCAGCCGCGCCATGGTTACCTTAGAGTTCGACGTGCCTGCGCGGCAGCGCACCCGCGCCCAGAGCCAGCACGCCCGCACTCGACACCAGAAACAGTTTTGCAGAACACGAAATCAAACTCTGTTCTAGGCCAAAAATTCCTTTTTTCCCAATTCTACAGCAATTCATCAAAACCCAAAATCCATATAAGTTTACTACAACAACTCTAGGAATAAACATAACACTTCTAATCACCAAAACACCCAAATTATAAGGATTTAACCCATGTTTTTGTTGTTTTCTCCATTTTTAACACATTTAACGAATTAAATCGTCAAATCCTTGTTTCTTAACCAAATTACACCATTCCAACTACTTTGTTTTTGTTTCTTGATATGCTAACACAATCTACCACCAATTTACAGATTATATCAAGGATTGAACATGAAATTTTTTACTCAAACAAGCCATTTCATATATAGAACATTGTTACTTTAATTTTCTTCATACAACCCAAATTTCACGTATTTGATTACTAACAATTGCTTATATATGATGATTATCAGATTATATATTCATATCACCAACAACAATCCAACAAAAACTCAATTACAAAGAAATCATATTGAAAATCAAAACTAGAAATTAGGAATAGATTACCTTGAATCCTTTGAGGTTAACAAAGTTCTAGCAATCCTTTCAGAAATTCCTCTTCCTTCTTCTTGACAAAACTACAGAGAATTCCCTCTTGCTCTCACTCTCAACTTTCTCTGTGTTTCTCTCTCACGCTTTGTGTTCTCTCTTAGCTTAGGATATAATACGCAAATGAATAAACTGATATAGGCATAACCCACGTACTTCAGTTATAAAACCAAACAGTCTGCGTCAGTTAAAATAAGCCAAAGGCCACAAGGCCTTGTTTGGCTATACACAAACTCCCCATTCTAGTTTATTTAAATAATATTTATACTATATAGTTCCATGTGTCACACTTTAATTTAGTTAATTTAAATAACTTACAATTATAATTATAATTTTTATTATAATTATACTTTATACTTAATAAATCATTTCATATCTAATTTAATTATTAAATTAAACTAGAACATCATTTTATTTAATTTAATTATTTTCTTATATATTAAATGAATTATTTCATTAAATTAAATCCTCAAATAATAAATTTTCCATTAATCAATTTAGTTGCTAAATTATTGCACCACAATTTCATCAATTATTTACTTTTCTCAATAAATAAATTGTTTAAAATATTTATTTAATTCAATAAATATTTAAATTAATTACAAAATTTCTCGATCGTTACATCCTTCCCTCCTTAAAAGGATTCTGTCCCCAGAATTACGACTCGATAAATTTATTCGTTACATTCTTTCCTCCTTAACAGGATTCTGTCCCCAGAATCTCTATACAAGACTAAGCAAATAACTGAGGATAATTTCTCATCATAACATCTTCAAGTTCCCACGTAACTTCTTCAACACTGTGGTTTCTCCAGATTACCTTAACAGAAGTTATCACTTTATTCCTTAGTACTTGCTATTTCCTGTCGATAATTTGAACAGGGACTTCTTTATATGACAAGTCTTTCTCAAACTATAATTGTGATGCCCCCAAATCCGTATAACATCGATTACCGGACATGGTGCTCACGATATAACATACATAATCATCTAACTACAAAAACTCTGAAAATAATAATAAAAATAACTATTACATACTCCTTCAAATAAAAATATCCAAATATTGCACAATAATTATAACAACATTATACAGTAACAAAATCAAATTTAGACAGTAACCAACCCATGTTTATTTAGCAATCATAAGATAAAGGCATCCTCCATTTAATTGTTATAGTCAAAAAATAACCAGTATAAAGGGTTTGTGGCCAACTAAAGGCTGACTGTTGTAAGAATGTAACCAATGTAGTTAACAAGTAACCATTAATATAAAAACATAAGTATAAGTGTAATTAGATTAATATACTAACCAGGTCAGCACTAATGAGTATCCATTATAATTTTATATAGTAACCAAGTCATCATTAGTCAGTAACCAATATAATGTTAAACAGTAACCAAGTCAGTAGTAGTCAGTAACCAAGTCATCATTTTTGAATAACCAAGTCAATATTGTTTAGTAACTAACCCCAATTTAGACAGTAACCAACCCATGTTTATTTAGTAACCATAAGATAAATATATCATCTCATTGAATTGTTATAGTAAAAAAAACCAATATAATGGGTTTGTGGCAAACTAAAGGCTAACTGTTGTAAGGATTTCACCAATGCAACTAACAATTAATAATGAATATTAAAAATATCAGTACAAGTGTACATTAATATGATTTAGTAACCAAATATACATTAACCAATTAACTAGTACACAACACCCAATGTATATAATAAGATTAACATTTGCATCAAGGTAGCCATTGTATTCATTAATTTACCACCAATATAAAAGAAACAATTATAAAACATAATAATATTACAATTTTACATAGTAACCAAGTCAGCATTAATTAGTAACCAGTATAATGTTTCACAGTAACCAAATTTGCTTTAGTCAGTAACCAAGTCAGCATTGTTTGCATCGAAATAATTGCAGTTATTTTTAATATTTTTAAAATTATCATCATATACAGGTAACCAATAGTGAACAATTTGCTTAAGTTTCTTTGATTTAATGATATTAGATTGCAACCTTCCTTCAGCTGTTGTGGAAAGTGTTGTGAATGTTGATATGGCTGCTTGTTTGTTTGTGAAATACCATCTTTGAACAAGACAACGTAGGCATTCAATCATTGACGCAACTGGAAGATCCTTGATCAACTTGATTGCATTGTTAATAGATTCGGCGGTATTTGATGTCATTGTTGAGTATCTGCTTACAGTCCCATGGAGCTTGGTGCACTTTTCCAACTTGACCTCTTCCTCTAAATATGTCCTTATTCGAGGATCAATGGCATCAAGTTCAGCCATGTGTTTGTTGAATTGTTCAATAGTGTAAGCTCTACATGCCCCGTTGTAAGCCTGTTTAAGTTCTTCTCCTCTCTTTTTGAATCTATTTTTTATATTTTTCAGTATATGGTATGTGCAGGAACCATGCATGACATCTGAAAGCACATAATTCAGTCCTTGTATAATGGCTTCATGTCTATCTGAAACAATGCATTGGCCTTCCCTAACTCCACAAGCAATTCTCAAATTTACGAAAAACCATCTCCAAGATAATTCATTTTCGTTGTCTACCACTGCAAAAGCAATCGGAACAATGTTTCGATTTGCATCTTGTGTGCCTGCTATCAATAGTGTCCCTCCGTAAGTTAATTGTATGAACGTGTCATCGATTATAATAATTGGAAAGCAATGGTTCCATGCTTGAGTGGATGCTCCAATGGCAAAGAATAAATACTTGAAACAACCATTTGTTTCCAACTCAAGGGCTGTGACGGAACCTGATATGAAATATCAACATTATCATTAGAATTACAAGTTGTATATAGTATCCAAATTAGTAGTAAATGGTAACCATTCATGTGGTTAATGGTATCCAATTAATTACCATATTATTGTTTGCAATATTGTGCATTTGGTGTACAGAATTTATTTAATGTGTAATATTGTGTGCCGATATTTATGAAAAACAAAATATTAATACAACATAGGTTTATTGTACAGTATAGTTAGTAACTAAATATACATATTATAGCAACTAAATCAGTTTACTTGAGTAACCAATTTATTATGAAAACCAATAATATGTTTTAAAGTGTTACCTGGATTTATTTTCTTCAGCATGTGTAACCATGATGGGATCAGTGAATAGTCGTGTGGATTTCCTCTTACCTTTTCCAACGCTTTCTCCTTCGATCTCCATGCTTTTTGGTAAGAGATAGACACATTATATTCTCTCATCATGTCCTCCATAATATCGGTTGGTGTGTATATTTTCTTTAAATTTGATAATTTATGCATTATGGATTCACTGACCAACTCACTATTTGCCTGTCTATGGTCTCCCAGCAATACGTTGACTGAACATGTGTGGATGTCATTGAATTCCCTCACCTTGAACATACTGGTTTTTTGAATACTTGATGCTCTCATCTTCCATTTGCAATTTTCATCATCTACGCACACTAGAACAAAGTCTTTATGACTTGTTCGTTGAACTTTGTGTTGTCTATTTTTCCTGATTGAATGCAGCCTCATAGATTGTGATAGGATTTTTTTGTCTTTGTAGGTTTGATGTAATTGTACTTGACTTTCATTCGGATATGTTATTACATCATCATATCGTTCTTCTGTGTATGATCTGTCATATCGTCTGTCTCGTTGTTGTTCAATAATTTCCATTACAAGCTGATCAACATATTGCGTTCCAATTTGGCAATCTTGTGTTTCTAGTGGAACTAGTTCTGAATTCACTTGTGTTGATCTGATTGGCGTTACATCGTGAATAACAGATTCTTCTACATTTGTCAAGTTATGCAAGATTGTTGTGCGTCCCCTTCTGTGTTCAATATCTATAATCAGTGGGAATTTACCTTGTTCATCAGATTTTTTGCTGACTTCAATAAAGAATCTTAAGGTAGCTTCATCTGATATACAGATCAGTGGAACGTCGCTTCTAATCTGAAATTTGATTGACAATGTTGTTGTGTTTGTGTCTAGCCGTAATGCAATGCATATTATGTTTTGCATTTCTCTGAACGAACAAGTTGATGGAACTAATATGCCGATAACTTCAAATTTGGTGTATTGGTTACTATCAGTCCATGTACCGTTGAAATAAAGTACAACAGGAATCATCTCCATTGTCTGAAAATAGAATAAATTTTGTAAAGTAATCAAATCAATGTTAGCCAGTAACCAAACTATATAGTATATAATATTAGCCTTAACTGAAAGGTTTAAGCAAGAATGAGCACAAATTGCCTAGCAAGTATATAAAGTAGTTTGAAAACATACATCAGGAGTAAAAGCATTTGTATGAATATTTCTCAACAGTTGAAATAATTGTCAAGAGATAAACAATAATATCAAGATAAGAGTTTTAGAATTTTCAATAGCATACTAAGGGGTGTTAGATACCCTGAACATTACTTTGTTTCATCAAAAACCATCAGACGATTTAACAATCAAACAGATTGTAAACAGTCTTTGCAAGTACACCAGGTGATCAGCCTACCGTACCCTATATTGTGCACAAGTATAAAGTCTAACTGCATAAGCATAAATGGGACTATATGCCACACATTTGTTTGTCCGATTATTCGGGCTGTTCATCTTAGTATTTAAGCGAGACAGCACCAAAGCAATTTGGATTGGTAAACATTAAATAGCTTTAAAGGATTTGAATTGTTCAAAGGTTATATCACTTATCATCAATAAAATCTAGTCGAAACAAAAAGCCAGAAAGCATACTTGGAAACAGTTCGTTAAAGAAATAGAACTTTAAAGTATAGCAGTTGTAATACTAATTGAGTAATCATCAATAACGCTTGCAAAGAAATTGCAGTTATATAACTTTACGACAAAAGAACTTGTACAAAAAAGTAAATAGCGCAAGTCCGATACTAACCCCCACTTCAATAACAATGAGTAACGATTGAATAATTGCTCAATAGAAACTTAGGGTTAGGAAACTTGCCTGATGTGTCTTCTATAATTTACCGCTATCTACTATCCCTTCACGTAACCTATTCACATGTGTCACGTTAAGCAATTAGGTTCTCGAACACCACTTCGAAGTGTAATGGTTCCCTTTTATTTTAATAAGATGATTAAACTCGCACGTATTCAAATACAATTTAATTACATAACATGTTGCTTCGTATAGACCACGTGGTTCAATAAAAGAATCAGGGAAACATAAATTTCTGACATTTTTCAAACCCAAACCTCCATCAAAAATCTGCATAAAATATGATTAAGGGTCTCAAGTCGAAAAACCTTATTTTCTATATTTTTGACATCACATATTTAATTAAACTCATTTATCCATAAAACATCATTTATATGTAAAATACTAAATCAGTCTCAAAAATATTTCTTTTCTGGGATTTTGCATAATATAGTCCCACATTGAACATATATTTTTCCTGGAATTAAAATCCATCTACTATTTTTAAATAGTCCATAATAGCCAAATATTCTCAAATTTTTTATAAATCGAGATTAGCTCCAAAAATTCTGAATCTTTCAGAGTTAGATCCTATTATATACATGTACTTCCAGTAAAAATTTCGTAATATTTGGACTTATACACAGAGAGTTATTCGGGTATCTTTTCAAATAGTGACCTTAGCCGTAAAATCCATAACTCTCAAACCGTATGGCCAACAATTCTCAAATTTTTACAGGACCTTCATATCTTCTTATATTAACACTCCAAATTTTTACAGAATTTTTAAAGTAAAAAAAGTGGATGAAAATGCCCCCGAGACAGACTGATCCAAAACAATTCCTAGAAAATGGGACATCAAATTCCAACCAAAATACAGAGCATCTGACCATGAAACTTGGACACAATATACTTCATATAGCATAGTATTTTACATAATTATTACCTACCATAATCGGGTCACAGAAACCATGATTCCAAGGCTCCGAAAAACCCAAAAAGTCACAGATTACTAGTTAAACCCAATTTGACAAAAATCTATGATTTTGCTTCTAGCATGCAATTAAATTGTTCCTAATGTCCAGATCATCTATACTCATATAAATATACATGTTACAACAATTGAACTCACTAAATTTCCATGATATGATCACATTAGCATCATTGAGTCATATTATTAAATATTTGGCATGCATGACATAATTCCTTAATTCTCTACGATATTAAGGCATGATTAAACCAGAACTTTCGTTTCTACATCCACATAACATCAACTAACAGTAGCATGGCATATCAAAGTCCATAACAAATTATTTGCAAAAAGTCACACAAGCATATTCTCTCATTTTTACTAAAGAACATGGAAAAGAGAGTTCATGGCTTACCTCTTTGATGAATTATACTTGCACGAACTCCTCCAATGATTCTCCTTGCTTGATTAGCCTCTAAAAACTCCAGAATTTGTCACCCTCTCAAGCTCCTTCCTCCCTCACTCTCAACTTCACTCACGGTAGGATTTTTACAAAGAGGAAGAAGAGACTTGGATTGGGAGTATATATAAAATATGTTATCAATTGCTTTTCCTAGCCCTTCCATCTCCAATATAAGTTACATGTTTTAAGTATATTGTATAAATTCAATTTAGTATGGGGTGGGGGTTAGAGAAAGGAAAGGTCTTGGATTTGTAAGGAGTTTGTAACCCCCCCCCACATTACCTTATAATATGAATACTCCTTCTCTTATCCCAATTTGGTTGTCACGTGGGCCCCACGGCTGCTGCACTTCTTTATTAAAATATTAATATAATCAATTTAATCATTTAATAAACTATTTTGACCATTTTGCCCTCCGTAGCCAAACGTTTCGATACTAATTTCGATTCCTACTAAATCGACGTTTCGAACGTCATGGGACTATCCGTTTCATCAAATTAGCCTCCGAAATTCATGGTTGACTTTTTAGCTAAAAAAGTCAACTGGTTGACTTTGACCAAAAAGTCAACCGCGACACATTTTGTGGTAACCGTCTATCTTGACTAATTTCGACGTTCCGGGCTCAAATACGCAGTCTACGTCTCTAAATTCCACTCTGAAATCAATCTCATGTTTTAATCCCCTCCCACGCAATTAATCACTTTATTTACATAACTAACTCAAATAGTTAAATTAATCTAAACCAACTATTTACGCATACCTCATCACATAAACTTAAGATTAAACATGTATGTATAACACATATACATCTAATAATAGAAATCACATAAGAGATTTACATAAATTCATTTATTGATAATTAGTAAATTACATAATAATCTCGGATATTAAATTCACCCTCCCTTAAAAGGATTCCGTCCCCGGAATCATTACAAGTTAAACAAAAAGACTAGGGTAATTTTTTATCATTTTCTCCTCGAGTTCCCACGTAGTCTCCTCGGCATTGTGGTTCCTCCATACTACCTTAATAGAAGGTATTATCTTATTTCGTAACACTTGTTCTTTTCTATCAATTATCTGCACAGGAACCTCTTCATAGGTTAAGTCCTTTTCAAACTGGATGGGTTCATACTCTATGACTTGCTTGTAGTCTTGCTTATAGGATCGTAAAACTGATACGTGGAATACATTGTGTACATGCTCTAACTCCGGAGGTAAAGCTATTTCATAAGCTACCTCACAGACTCGTCTTAACACTTCAAAGGGTCCTATAAATCTAGGACTAAGTTTTTCCTTCCTCCCAAACCTCATTTTCCCCTTTTAAGGTGAAACCTTTAGAAACACATAAGTGCCGACTTCGAAGTCTCGTTGTTGCCGATGTTGATCAGCATATTTCTTCTGTCGATCCTGAGCCGTCACAAATCTTGCTCGTATCGTTTTGATCACATCCGCAGTTTTCTGCACCAATTCTGGCCCTAGCAATTGACGTTCTCCTACTTCATCCTAGCACAATGGCATTTTGCATTTTCTACCATATAAAGCTTCATAAGGTGGCATACCGATGCTCGCATAATAACTGTTGTTGTATGCAAATTCCACCAACGGTAGGTGATCATCCCAGTTTCCTTTGAAGTCCATAACACATGCTCTCAGCATGTCTTCCAATGTTTGAATAGTTTTCTCGCTTTACCCATCTATTTGAGGATGATACGTTGTACTCAACCTCAGCTAGGTTCTTGAATGCTTTTCCAGAAATTTGCTGTGAATCACGGATCGTGATCTGACACAATTGATACCGGCACACCATGCCTGGAAACGATCTCTTTGATGTAAAGCTTTGCCAACTGATCCAAGTTATATCTGATCTTGATTGGCAAGAAATGTGCTGACTTGGTCAATCGATCAACGATCACCCATACTATATCGTACCCCTTCTGTGTAGTTAGAAGTCCTACCTCGAAGTCCATCGTGATATGCTCCCACTTCCATTCCAGAATTTCTAAGGGTTGAAGTAACCCGCTCGGTTTCTGATGTTTTGCCTTAACTCGCTGGCATGTTAAACACCTAATGACACACTCTACGACTTCTCTTTTCATATTGGGCCACCAATAATGTTGGTGTAGATCCTGGTACATCTTTGTGCTTCCCGGGTGAATTGAGTAACTTGAACTATGAGCTTCCTGCAAAATCTCTTCCTTTAATTCAGATGCCGCTGGCACCCAAATTCTCTTCTCAAATCTTAATAGTCCATCACCACCCACATTGAAATTAAGCTATTCCCCCTCGAAAATTCTTTTCCTCACCTTCTCACATTCTTCATCGCTGCTTTTTGCTTCCTTAATTCTGTCAAATAGGGTCGGATGAACCTCCATTACGAACAACTTCTCATTTGACTCCCTCGGGCTCTTTATCTCGAGTTTCAATCTAGCCATCTCCTTAACTAACTCCTCCTGAGTTGTTAGCATTGCCAACTTACCATTGCTCTTTCTGCTTAGCGCATCTGCTACCACGTTAGCTTTCCCCGGACGATATAGAATGTCACGATCGTAATCCTTTATAAGTTCCAACCACCTTCTTTGTCTCATATTCAACTCCTTCAGCGTGAAGATACACTTCAGAATTTTATGGTCCGTGTATATTTCACATCTTACACCATATAAATAGTGCCTCCAAATCTTTAGAGCAAATACTACCGCTGCCAATTCTAGGTCATGGGTAGGATATCCTTTTTCGTAATCCTTCAACTGACGCGAAGCGTACGCAATAACTTTACCATGTTGCATAAGCACACAGCCAAGTCCTTTGTGTAACGCACTACTAAAAATCACGAAATCACCTATATCGTCAGGTAAAGACAACACCGGTGCTTCACTCAGTCTTTTCCTGAGTTCTTTAAAACTTTCTTCACCCTTCTCCGTCCAGACAAATTTTTCTGACTTCTTTATTAGATTCTTCAAAGCTCCTGCTATTTTAAAATATCTTGGATAAATCGTCTGTAATAGCCTGTCAATCCTAAGAAACTTCTTACTTCAGTCGGTGTCTTTGGTTGTTCCCAATTCTGAACCGCTTCCACCTTAATTTGCCGGATCCACAGAGATTCTGTTCTTGTCGATCACGTGCCCTAGAAATTGAACTTTCTCCAACCAAAACTCGCACTTCAAAAATTTTGCGTATAGCTTATCCCTCCTCAACACCTCCAATACCATTCTTAAATGTTCAGCATGATCTTCCTGAGTCTTGGAATAGATCAGGAAATCATCTATGAACACAACTACGAATTTATCTAAGTATTGCTTGAACACCCGATTCATCATGTCCATAAATATTGTCGACACATTCGTTAACCCAAATGACATCACTAGGAACTCGTAGTGTCCGTAACGAGTCCTGAATGCTATCTTAGGTACATCTTCCTTCCTCACCTTCAACTGGTGATATCCCGTCCTCAAGTCGATCTTGGAAAAATATTTCGCTCCTCTCAACTGATCGAACAAATTATCTATCCTGGGTAACGGGTACTTGTCCTTGATCGTCACCTTGTTCAGCTCTCGATAGTCTATGCAAAGTCTCATCGACCCATCCTTCTTTTTCACAAATAAAACGGGTGCTCCCCAAGGAGACACACTCAGTTGGATATACTTCCTATCCAACAATTTTTGCAACTGTACCATCAGCTCCTTCATCTCTGCCTCTGCTGGTGCCATTCTGTATGGGGGATCTCAAAATTGGGGTCGTTTCCGGTGCTAAATCTATAACAAATTCGACCTCCCTATTCGGTGGAATACTTGGCAATTCCTCCGAAAACACGTCGGGAATCTCACTTACAATAGGTATCTATCCCATCTCTGTTTCTACTTTCTGGGTATCAACAATATGAGCCAGATAACCTACACATCCTTTTTTTAACAGCTTCCTAGCTTGCATCATCGTCAGACAGCTTGAGTGTCTCGGCGACTTACTGCCATAGAACACTACCTTAGACTGATTTGGAGTCCTAAGGTTTATACACTATTTTTGGCAATCTATCATCGCCCCATGATTAAATAACCAATCTATTCCTAGAATTACATCAAATTCTCCTAATGGAATCGGAATTAAATCCACAGGTAACATATACCCCCTGATATCTACAACACAATTCCTATACATATGGCTAACGGGAATGACTTCCTTATTAGCAACTTCTATGTTCATAGGATATTCTAATTCTTCCTAGGGTAAGTTTAATCATTGGGAGAATTCATGCAATATGAAGGAACAAGTAGCACCTGAATCAAATAATACGTAAGTAGACATATCATTGATCGGAATGATACCTGAAACCACGTCCTTGAATGCGACCGCATCCTGAACTGTCATGTTGAAAGTCCTTGATGTTAGTTGATTCTGAGTTGGTGGTCCAGTAATTATGAGATTTCCACCGCTTGGTCCCCTTCCTCCATTCCCTCCTGCTGAGTTCTTCTTTGGGTAATTCCTTACCTGATGATCTAGTGCACCACAGTTGGAGCATCCATTTCTCTTTGGTGTAGAGCAATTGGGAGAAATGTGCCCCTCTTGCCCGTAATTAAAACAGACATTCTTCCCTTTCATACATGCACCTGAGTGATTCCTCCCACACTCCTTGCATATCTTAGTCCTTTTCTTTGCTTCCCCTAGTTTGCCCCCAGGGTTTCTAGAATTAAAATTGTTGTTGTTGTTGTTCCACTTCCTTTTGTTTGCACCACTGCCGCTACTACCTTCCCCACGATTCCCTCCTTCATTCTTCTTCTTCTTATCCTTGTTAAATTTCATTAGGGCTTCACTTCCGCCCTTAGCGATTATAGCTTTCTCCAGGAGAGTCGCGATGTTGTTCGTTTGCAACACCGAAAGTCTACTGTATAACCAAGGTTTGAGGCCCTGCTCAAACCTCCTCATTTTCCTCTCCTCAGTGTCAACCTGATAGGGTGCGAACCTCGCCAGCTCGTTAAACTTCGCGGCGTATTAAGGTACTATCATGTCGTCTTGCTTCAGCTCCAGGAATCGCATCTCTATGTGACTCTGCATACTCACAGGAAGTAGTTTTCGAAGAAAATCTTCTTAAACCCCTCCCACGGTATCACACCTTCTCTAGCCCTAGTCTGGTTTACCTCCCACCAGAAGTTGGCTTCGCCTTTCAGCATATATGTGGCAAAGATTGTCTTATGTTCATCTCCAACTCGAGCGATAGCGAATGCCTTTTCCATTTCTTTGATCCATGTTTGGGCTTCGATGGGTTCGGTGGTTCCTTTGAACTCAGGGGGTCCTACGCTCTTGAAGTCCTTAAAGTGTGCCACTTGGGCCGCTGGAGGGTTATTGGTATTCAGGGTTCGATTCTGAAGTGCCCCCACTAACATGTCTACGAATTGTTGCATGGGGTTCGGTGGACCCCCAGTATTAACGCCTGACCCCTCTAGTGTTTGACAACGTCTTCCTCTAGCCATCTTTCTGTTTAAATAAACTTAATGTTATCATCTTATAACTTTCTCCACAGCATTTATAATTCATATAAAACTTAATCATAACATCACATATTTAAATAAAAGCATATTTATTTACAAACCATAATAACAAAGTATCTCATCATCTTATGGCATTAAGCCATTAACATCACTTTAAACCAAATTACTTGGTTAAAACCAAAACCAAATTTTATTTCATATCTAAGCGTTCTAAACGCTAATAGTAAGAGTTCATCATGAATAAACTAAAGACCCCGCCTAATGGCGTCTTCATGCTCTTCATCCGCTATCTCCAGCACCAGCCCACGGCTTATGGTATGTCTAGACCAGTACTCCTTACGTGGAAAGTGAAACACCCTATGTTAGAACCTCCCATGTGCTGACTTAAATGCGTACTTCATCATGTCCATCCTAACCTTCTTATCTCTCACTTCACCTTCTAACTCTCCTGTTAGCTTCTTGGCCCGAGCACAACCTCTCCTCTCATCTCCCCAGAATGTAGTAATAATCTGCTTGTCATTTTGGAGACTATGTATCCTCGACACTAACCCATTAATGGTATGTTCCAAGTGGGTCCTAATAGCTTCTTTCTCATCCTCCAGCCTATCCGCCTTCTGGTCTGATGCCCGCAACTTGTCAGCCAGATCCCTGTTCCTAATTACCAGGTGATGCACCAGTGCCTCAAGCAATGCTGCAGCCTGCTGCTTTGATACCAACCTGTGACGCCCCCTGATACAGCTCCTCTAACTCATGGACTCTGTCGTCCAACTCTATAATCCTATACATCAACTCATCCAACAAAGTATCCTCAGGTGCTTCTTCGGAGTCCTCCTCGGGCTCCTCTTCCTCTTCAGGATGCTCCTCTGGGTCTGAGTCAGCTGTTGCCTCAGCTATAAGCTCAAGCACAACTGTCACCAACTACTCACTCACAATGTAACCTCCTCTTCTTCTCCTGACATCCTTCAAACAAGACAAAATAACTAGGTTAGTAGTTTAAAATAGATGCTTTTATTTTTTATAAAAATAGATTTGACACAACCCCTAGAACTCTACGTGAGTTCATCTCCTTATTTCTTCCAATAACTTCCCTAAGGTTATAGTCTAAGGTTCTCCACCTAAGGTTTATAACCTACTGCTTTGATACCAACCTGTGACGCCCCCAAATCCGTATAACATCGATTACCGGACATGGTGCTCACGATATAACATACATAATCATCTAACTACAAAAACTCTGGAAATAATAATAAAAATAACTATTACATACTCATTCAAATAAAATTCCAAGTCTTTACAACCTTAAATAAACTGAAACTTTAACTTAGTGTTTATCGCTACATTACATCATATGCGAAAATATAACTTATTACATAAATAACTCTCATCATTTCATCTTAGACTTTCCCTTGTCCTTGCCCGAGCCCTCAGCGTTATCAGCCTTAACTGAAAGGTTTAAGCAAGAATAAGCATAAATTGCCCACCAAGTATATAAAGTAGTTTGAAAACATACATCAGGAGTAAAAGCATTTATATGAATATTTCTCAACAGTTGAAATAAATGTCAAGAGATAAACAGGAATATCAAGATAAGAGTTTTAGAATTCTCAATAGCATACTAAGGGGTGTTAGATACCCTGAACATTACTTTGTTTCATCAAAAACCATCAGGCGGTTTAATAATCAAACAGATTATAAACAGTCTTTGCAAGTACACCAGGTGATCAGCCTATCGTACCCTACATTGTGCACAAGAATAAAGTTTAACTGCATAAGCATAAATAGGACTATATGCCCGACATCTGTTTGCCCGATTATTCGGGCTGTTCATCTTAGTATTCAAGCGAGACCGCATCAAAGCAATTTGGATTGGTAAACACTAAATATCTTCAAAGGATTTGAATTGTTCAAAGGTTATATCACTTATCATCAATAAAATCTAGCCGAAACAAAAAGCCAGAAAGCATACTTGGAAACAGTTCGTTAAAGAAATAGAACTTTAAAGTATAGCAGTTGTAATACTAATTGAGTAATCATCAATAACGCTTGCAAAGAAATTGCAGTTATATAACTTTATGACAAATGAACTTGTACGAAAAAGTAAATAGCACAAGTCCGATACTAACCCTGTAAGACCCCAACTTTTATAAATAAAGATGAATTTTCTATAAATATCATTTTTGAATATTATGGAGTTAATTTGATATAATGTTATAGTTGTGGGTAATATTTATAAATTTTGCAAAGTACGCAAGTTGTTATATAATATTCGATTGGTCGGGGAATATTCGTACAACGGCACAATTATTGGTGGACCCCACAACGGAATTATTGTCGGATTGAGAAAACGACAAAAATATTTTATTAAAAATAACGGCGGAAGTTTTACCATTGATATTGTTGAACTACTCGGTAGTAAAAGTACAGTAATACGTGTGGTTGCATAGTAACACACGGTATTGATTATTAATACTTATGTGAGAAGTCACTCAGTTTGATTTAATTATTGTCAGTTAATAATATGAATTATTTAGCGATAATGAAGTTTTGTTTTATTCGTATTATTAACGTAATAAAACAGAAATATCTTTTTTATATAAAACAGAATACTTTATTAAAGTTATTCTATAAATAGAATATATTATATTTTATTTAAAAGATTTTTCTTTAAATATGGACCGTCAGATTAAAGTAATAAATCTGGACCGTTCATGGATTAGTTACTATGCATTCTATTTTTCTATAAATAGCAGCTCATTCCTTCATTATTTCTTACGAATTCACTGAACTCTTGAGAGAGAAACTATAGAGAGAAACTATAAAGAGAGAGAAGAAAAGTATTCTGCTACTTAACTACTTTCTTATTTCAGTTCTTCTTTAAAACGGTAAGGGGTGTTATTCTTTCTAATTCATGAAGAGAACTGTTGTTATTCCATTTCTTATTATTCTGTTGGAATAACCTGTATACGCGGTCTATCCTATACTTGGTGACATTCTTCTATTATTCTGTTGGAACATCCTGTCTGTGTGTTTTACACCGCACCTAGTTCCGTCTTTATTATTATTCTGTTGGAACATCCTGTCTGTGTGTTTTACACAAGACCTGGTTCCGTCTTTATTATTATTCTGTTGGAACATCCTGTCTGTGTGTTTTACACCGGACCTGGTTCCGTCTTTATTAGTATTCTGTTGGAATATCCTGTCTGTGCGTTTTACGCCGGACCTGGTTTCATTATTTATTATTCTGTTGGAATAACTTGTCTGTGCGGTCTATCGCATGCATGGTGATTTCTTTTGTTATTCCATTCTTTATTATACTCAGTTGGTTAAGTTTTGACTTCTATACTCCATGAAATTTGTGGAATATCCTTGATAATTGCGTTTCATCCAGTATCTTTTCATGAAAATATTCTTCTAAGCATTCTTGAATTTTACTCCACAAAGCAGTATCATGTTGACAATTTGGACGTTGTTAATTCTTGGATAAATTAATTCTTGAACTTGTTTTATTGAATTCTTATATCATTGTCATCATCCTCATGTTTATAAAATGTTGAAAGTCATATGTGGCCTGTAGTGCATAGATGGACTTGGTATGATTATGACCAGTGATTATTCGGTATAATCATGACCGTAATGTTACAAATGATGTGGTAAAAGTCCTCATTGGCCCGTAGTGCATTGATGGACAGTTGTTGGCATGATCATGACCATTAATGAATACACGAATATCCTTAGCCGTAGTGCAGGGGTGATTCGATGATGTGGATTATTTTATTAAGCTGAGTCCCAGCGATAACAGTGTTGAAAAACCTTTTAAATCATAGAAGATAGTAGATTTTATTTTCTACTTGACTCTTTTAATGGATTGCTTGTTCCGCTGCAGTTAAACTTGATGTTCGTTATATTTTATTAGTTTAACACTGTTGAAGGCTAATGATAATTTATTCTGCATTATCTTAGTCATAATATTTCTTACTGGGCTAGTTGAGCTCACCCTTTCTTTCACTGTTCTCTTTAAGAAATGAGAATATAGCTGGGACGAGTCGGGAAACGGAGTGATGGACCAGATGATAGTATTAGTAGTCCTCACTATTCTATTAAATAGTGTGACAATAATTGTAATGAGGACTCCTTTTGAGTTTGTATAGTCTCTAGTAGATAATAATTGTATTCAAACTCACAGTTATATTTTGTCGTATTGTACACAACAGTTGTATTAGTAAGTTGTATTTGTTTTCTGTACCATGTATCTGATGACCCAAGATGGGTGATGTATACCTAATTTTGGGGGCGTCACAGTTGGTATCAGAGCTTAGGGATATAATCCCTGGCTAAGATGTGAGAATAGAACTAGGAGGGGAGAGACGGGGAATTTCTTCGCTAGTATGACCTACCTAAGTTTATTTGCATGATATTTAATTGGTCGGTCAGAATATAAGGATAATATATGACATATCAATTAACTTTTGTTTTGTGGCAGTATCTGAAAATGGCATCTGAGAATGTTGAGAATAGCAATGGAGCACAGGCGACTGTTGATTCACCACATATCAATAATCAGGATAATGTGCATCAGGAAGGTGACAATCCTCATGCAAACAACAACACTGACCAGATGATGAATGATGGAATGTTCAGAAGCTTTATGCAGTTCATGCAACAGCAGGCGAGAGCGGCTCCTGTCCAAAATGTAGGTGGAAACACTGAAAACTCTCGGACGGTCACCGCTAAACAGTTCAAGGAGCTGGGACAACCGGAGTTTAAGGGAGAACCAAAACCACTTATAGCGAAAACAAGGATAAAGCAGATCACCAAGATATTTGATGTCTTGGGATGCTCCGAGGAGCAAAAGGTTCCCTTTGCTGCCTTTATGTTGCGAGGAGAGGCAGATTACTGGTGGGAATCGATTAAGCGTACTCAACCTGCTGCACTGAAGATGTCTTGGGAGAAGTTCCAAGAGCTGTTCAATGACAAATACTTTTCCGAAAGTGTTTGTCACATGAAGGAGGTGGAGTTCATCAAATTGGAGCAGAATAATATGACCGTGTCGCAGTATGAGGCTAAATTTGCTGAGTTGTCCCGGTTTGCGTCCCACTTGGTGGATAATGAAGAGCGAATGACGCGAATGTTTTTGCGAGGTTTGAAACATGAGATACGTCAACATCTTATTTCTGATAAACTGTGTTTGTATTCAGATGTTGTGAATAGGGCTCAGTTAGTGGAGCGCGATAACGAGTCAACGCAACCAAAAGAGAGCAGTTGGCAAAATGATAATACCAGTGAGAGCAGTCATCGAAGCGGTGACAACAAGCGTGGAGGTAATCAACAGGCCAGAAATGGCAACCACTTCGGTGGTAATCAGGGCCAAAACAATAAGAATGGTCATTTCAAGAAGAGGAGATTCAACAATGATGGAAAGACGTCAGCACCAGCACCCATTGTTAAGGAAGGAGAACGACCACCTATCATATGTTTCAAATGCGGAGGGGAGGGGCACATCAGTCCAAACTGCGCGATACCGTCTAAAGCATGTTATAATTGTGGAAGAGAAGGTCATTTAGCTCGATTTTGTTGTTTACCAAAAACAAGTTCAGCCAGGATGGAGACACCAAAGGTCGTCCCAGAAAAGTCAAAACCGGTAGTGCAAGGGAGAGCGTTTGTTGTGACCTCCCAGAAAGCAAGGAACCCGAATGAGGTCATCACGGGTAAGCTTATCATAAACTCTAACGAAGTCTATACTTTATTTGATACCGGTTCTACTCATTCTTTTATTTCTCCTACTTGCGCTCATCGATTAAATTTGACTCCGGAGAAATTAGACTTTGACTTATCTGTTGAAACTCCATTGGGAGAAACCTTCATTACATCCACGGTTTATAAGTCTTGTTTGGTTCAAGTTGGTATCCACACATTACCTGTCGATCTGATTTCATTAAAAATACTTGCATTTGACGTGATTCTAGGGATTGATTGGTTAACTAATCATCATGCAAAAATTGATTGTTTTCGTAAGGTTGTTAGCTTTCATATTCCTAATCGACCTATTATGCGAATTTAAGCAACCAAACCATTAAAATCAATCGCTGTCATCTCAAGCCATAAAGCTATTCGTTTATTGAAAAACGGATGTCAAGCTTTCTTAGCTCATGTCACGGATCTAAACAAAAATACGTCAGTTTTGAATGATATTTCTATTGTTAATAAATTCCCTGACGTATTCCCTGAAGAACTTTCTAGCCTACCCCCAGAGCGAGAAATAGAATTTTGTATCAACCTTGAACTCGGTACAAAACCCATTTCCAAAGCCCCATATCGAATGACTCCTATTGAACTTCAGGAGTTAAAGATCCAACTGCAGGAATTATTAGACATTGGCTTTATTCGTCCTAGTACTTCTCATTGGGGTGCTCCTGTTCTATTCGTGAAGAAGAAAGATGGAAGTATGCGACTTTGTATTGATTATCGGGAGTTGAATCAGTCACCATCAAAAATAGGTACCCATTGCCACGTATTGATGACCTGTTTGACCAGTTGCAAAGAGCACAATTCTTTTCAAAGATCGATCTTCGTTCTGGATATCATCAGCTGAAGGTTAGAACTGAGGATATTCCAAAGACGGCTTTCAGAACTCGGTACGGGCATTATGAATTCCTAGTCATGTCCTTTGGATTGACTAATGCTCCTGCTGCCTTCATGGATATGATGAACCGGGTATTCAAGGAATATTTGGATCACTTTGTGGTCGTCTTTATTGATGACATCCTTATTTATTCCAAAAGCCGTGAAGATCATGAGCAACACTTGAGGCCGGTACTCCAAAAGCTTCGTGAATACAAGCTTTATGCCAAGTTGAAGAAGTGCGAGTTCTGGCTGGAGGAGGTAGCATTCCTTGGGCACGTAGTATCAAGTCGTGGAATAACTGTTGACTCGGCAAAGATTGAAGCTATTCAAAGCTGGGAGCAACCTAAATCAGTGACCGAAGTACGTAGCTTTCTTGGTTTAGCTGGTTATTATCAGAGATTCGTAGAAGGATTTTCTCGAATCGCTACTCCATTAACTCAGCTGACTCGGAAAGATTCAAAGTTCGGTTAGAGCGAAGAATGTGAGAAGAGTTTTTAAGAACTCAAGAGGAGACTCATTTCAGCACCTGTTCTAACAATACCATCTGGCTCGGAAGGATTTGTCATCTATAGTGATGCTTCGAGCAAAGGGTTGGGATGCGTTCTCATACAACATGGAAAAGTCATAGCCTATGCATCAAGACAACTCAAGGAATATGAGAGGAATTATCCTACTCATGATCTAGAGTTGGCTGATGTTGTCTTTGCACTTAAAATTTGGAGGCATTACTTGTATGGAGAGAAGGTGGAGATATTTACGGATCATAAAAGTCACAAATATTTCTTCACTCAAAAGGAACTCAACATGCGACAACGACGTTGGCTTGAACTGTTGAAAGATTATGATCATACCATTCAATACCATCCTGGAAAAGCGAACGTGGTAGCTGACGCATTGAGTAGAAGATCATATGCAAGTACGAGTGCGATATTGTCAACACAAAGGCCCATTTTGTGTGACTTGCAAAGGATGGAGATAGAGTTAAAGACTCCAGGGACCCATGTGATGATGGCGAATATACGAGTAGAACCAACTTTAATCGATAAAGTTAAAGCTGCTCAAGCTACAGACCTGGAGCTGATGCGTATGAGGAAGAAAGTGCAAGAAGTTGCTATGCCGGAAGCAAGAATCGATTAAGAAGGAATACTTCGAGTCAACTCCAGACTTTGTGTTCCTAACAACCCTGATTTAAAGTATGAAATCATGATGGAGGCGCACAACACACCGTTTGCAATCCATCCTGGAAGTACCAAAATGTATCATGATCTTCGTCATACATTTTGGTGGAGCAATATGAAGAGATAGATAGCGTTGTTTATCTCAAGGTCTTGTCAACGAGTCAAAGCGGTGCATCAAGTACCAAAAGGTCCATTGCAACCACTTAAAATTCTAGAATGGAAGTGGGAGCACATTACCATGGATTTTGTTACCGGTCTTCCTAAGGTTTCTCAAGGTATAGATGCGATTTGGGTCATTGTTGATAGATTGACCAAGTCTGCTCATTTCTTACCGATACGAGAAACTTATACACTTGAACGTCTTGCTCGTATGTACATAAACGAGATTGTAAGACTGCATGGTATGCCAGTATCCATAGTTTCTGATCGAGACCCAAGATTCACTTCACGATTTTGGGTTAGTTTACAAAAAGCTATGGGCACGGATTTACGATTTAGTTCGGCATATCATCCTCAGACTGACGGACAATCAGAGAGGACTATTCAAACTCTTGAAGATCTATTAAGACTCTGTGTCCTTGATTTCAAGGGAAGTTGGGACAAGTTCTTACCATTGGTGGAGTTTTCCTACAACAACAGTTATCAAGCAAGTATTGGCATGGCTCCATTCGAAGCATTGTATGGAAGAAAATATCGTTCTCCAGTATGCTGGGATGAGGTGGGTGAAGCAACGTTGTTGGGACCGGAGTTGGTACGTAAGACTACAGAAAAGATTCAAACGAACCGACAATGTATAAAAATCTCACAAGATCGACAAAAGAGTTATGCTGATCTTCATCGAAAGGACGTGGAATTTGATATAGGAGATCACATGTTCTTACGTGTTACTCCATGGAAAAGAGTTACGAGATTTGGAAAGAAAGGAAAGCTCAATCCTCGATTCATCGGTCCATTTTTAATCCTCGATCGAGTAAGAACTGTGGCTTATAGACTCGCTTTACCGCCAAGTATGTCTCGTGTTCATAACGTTTTTCACATATCCATGTTACGTAAATATGTGGAAGACCTGAACCACATTATTGAGTTAGAAATGGACGAAATAGCGAAGGATTTGACGTATGAAGAAGTTCATGTTCAAATCTTAGATAAGAAGGAACATATTCTACGCTCCAAGGTTATACCTCAAGTCAAACTTTTGTGGATAAATCACGATGTTGAGGAAATAACTTGGGAGTTAGAATCTGAAATAAAATCAAGGTATCCTTACCTCTTCGACATACCAGGTACGTACCCTAATTTTGAGGGAGAAATTTCATAAGAAGAAGGGGAGGTTGTAAGACCCCAACTTTTATAAATAAAGATGAATTTTCTATAAATATCATTTTTGAATATTGTGAAGTTAATTTGATATAATGTTATAGTTGTGGGTAATATTTATAAATTTTGTAAAGTACGCAAGTTGTTATATAATATTCGATTGGTCGGGGAATATTCGTTTTAACAGGAAATATTCGTACAACGGCACAATTATTGGTGGACCCCCACAACGGAATTATTGTCTGATTGAGAAAACGACAAAAATATTTTATTAAAAATAACGGCGGAAGTTTTACCATTGATACTGTTGAACTACACGGTAGTAAAAGTACAGTAATACGTGTGGTTGCATAGTAGCACACGGTATTGATTATTAATGCTTATGTGAGAAGTCACTCAGTTTGATTCAATTATTGTCAGTTAATAATATGAATTATTTAGCGATAATGAAGTTTTCATTTATTCATATTATTAACGTAATAAAACAGAAACATCTTTTTATATAAAACAGAATACTTTATTAAAGTTATTCTATAAATAGAATATATTATATTTTATTTAAAAGATTTTTCTTTAAATATGGACCGTCAGATTAAAGTAATAAATCTGGACCGTTCATGGATTAGTTACTATGCATTCTATTTTTCTATAAATAGCAGCTCATTCCTTCATTATTTCTTACGAATTCACTGAACTCTAGAGAGAGAAACTATAGAGAGAAACTATAGAGAGAGAGAAGAAAAGTATTCTGCTACTTAACTACTTCCTTATTTTAGTTCTTCTTTAAAACGGTAAGGGGTGTTATTCTTTCTAATTCATGAAGAGAACTGTTGTTATTCCATTTCTTATTATTCTGTTGGAATAACCTGTATACGCGGTCTATCCTATACTTGGTGACATTCTTCTATTATTTTGTTGGAACATCCTGTCTGTGTGTTTTACACCGCACCTAGTTCCGTCTTTATTATTATTCTGTTGGAACATCCTGTCTGTGTGTTTTACACCAGACCTGGTTCCGTCTTTATTATTATTCTGTTGGAACATCCTGTCTGTGTGTTTTACACCGGACCTGGTTCCGTCTTTATTAGTATTCTGTTGAAATATCATGTCTGTGCGTTTTACGCCGGACCTGGTTCCATTATTTATTATTCTGTTGGAATAACCTGTCTGTGCGGTCTATCGCATGCATGGTGATTTCTTTTGTTATTCCATTCTTTATTATACTCAGTTGGTTAAGTTTTGACTTCTATACTCCATGAAATTTGTGGAATATCCTTGATAATTGCATTTCATCCAGTATCTTTTCATGAAAATATTCTTCTAAGCATTCTTAAATTTTACTCCACAAAGCAGTATCATGTTGACAATTTGGACGTTGTTAATTCTTGGATAAATTAATTCTTGAACTTGTTTTATTGAATTCTTATATCATTGTCATCATCCTCATGTTTATAAAATGTTGAAAGTTATCTATGGTCTGTAGTGCATAGATGGACTTGGTATGATTATGACCAGGGATTATTCGGTATAATCATGACCGTAATGTTACAAATGATGTGGTAAAAGTCCTCATTGGCCTGTAGTGCATTGATGGACCGTTGTTGGCATGATCATGACCATTAATGAATACACGAATATCCTTAGCCGTAGTGTAGGGGTGATTAGATGATGTGGATTATTTTATTAAGCTGAGTCCCACCGATAACAGTGTTGAAAAACCTTTTAAATCATAGAAGATAGTAGATTTTATTTTCTACTTGACTCTTTTAATGGATTGCTTATTCCGCTGCAGTTAAACTTGATGTTCGTTATATTTTATCAGTTTAACACTGTTGGAAGGCTAATGATAATTTATTCTGCATTATATTAGTCATAATATTTCTTATTGGGCTAGTTGAGCTCACCCTTTCTTTCACTGTTCTCTTCAGGAAATGAGAATATAGCTGGGACGAGTCGGGGAACGGAGTGATGGACCAGATGATAGTATTAGTAGTCCTCACTATTCTATTAAATAGTGTGACAATAATTACAATGAGGACTCCTTTTGAGTTTGTATAGTCTCTAGTAGATAATAATTGTATTCAAACTCACAGTTATGTTTTGTCGTATTGTACACAACAGTTATATTAGTAAGTTGTATTTGTTTTCTGTACCATGTATCTGTCGACCCAAGATGGGTGATGTATACCTAATTTTGGGGGCGTCACAAACCCCCACTTCAATAACAATGAGTAACGATTGAATAATTGCTCAATAGAAACTTAGGGTTAGGAAACTTGCCTAATGTGTCTTCTACAATTTACCGCTATCTACTATCCCTTCACGTAACCTATTCACATGTGTCACGTTAAGCAATTAGGTTCTCGAACACCACTTCGAAATGTAATGGTTCCCTTTTATTTTAATAAGATGATTAAACTCGCACGTATTCAAATACAATTCAATTACATAACACGTTGCTTCGTATAGGCCACGTGGTTCAATAAATGAATCTGGGAAACATAAATTTTTGACATTTTTCAAACCCAAACCTCCATCAAAAATCTGCATAAAATATGCTTAAGGGTCTCAAGTCGAAAAACCTTATTTTCTATATTTTTGACATCACATATTTAATTAAACTCATTTATCCATATAACATCATTTATATGAAAAATACTAAATCAGTCTCAAAAATATTTCTTTTCTGGGATTTTGCATAATATAGTCCCACATTGAACATATATTTTTTCTGGAATTTGTAAAATCCATCTACTATTTTTAAATAGTGCATAATAGCCAAATATTCTCAAATTTTTTATAAATCGAGATTAGCTCCAAAAATTCTAAAATTTTAGGGGTTAGCTCCTATTATATACATGTACTTCCAGTAAAAAATTCGTAATATTTGGACTTATACACAGAGTTATTCGGGTATCTTTTCAAATAGTGCCCTTAGCCGTAAAATCCATAACTCTCAAATCGTATGGCCAAAAATTCTCAAATTTTTACAGGACCTTCATATCTTCTTATATTAACACTCCAAATTTTTACAGAATTTTTAAAGTACAAAAAGTGGATGAAAATCCCCCGAGACAGACTGATCCAAAACAGTTCTAAGAAAACGGAACATCAAATTCCAGTCAAACTATAGAACATCTGACCATGAAACTTGGACACAATATACTTCATATAGCATAGTATTTTATAAAATTATTACCTACCATAATCGGGTCACAGAAACCATGATTCCAAGGCTCCGAAAAACCCAAAAAGTCCCAGATTACTAGTTAAACCCAATTTGACAAAAATCCGTGATTTTGCTTCTAGCATGCAATTAAAATGTTCCTAATGTCCAGATCATCTATACTCATATAAATACACATGTTACAACAATTGAACTCACTAAATTTCCATGATATGATCAAATTAGCATCATTGAGTCATATTATCAAATATTTGGCATGCATGACATAATTCCTTGAATCTCTATGATATTAAGGCATGATTAAACCAAAACTTTCGTTCCTACATCCACATTACATTAACTAGCAGTAGCATGGCATCACAAAGTCCAAAACAAATTGTTTGCAAAAAGTCACATAAGCATATTCCCTCATTTTTACTAAAGAACATGGAAAAGAGAGTTCATGGCTTACCTTTTTGATGAATTCTACTTGCTCGAACTCCTCCAATGATTCTCCTTACGTGATTAATCTCTGAAAACTCCAGAACTCGCCACCCTCTCAAGCTCCTTCCTCTCTCACTCTCAACTTCACTCACGGTAGGATTTTTACAAAGAGGAAGAAGAGACTTGGATTGGGAGTATATATAAAATATGTTATCAATTGATTTTCCTAGCCCTTCCATCTCCAATATAAGTTACATGTTTTAAGTATATTGTATAAATTCAATTTAGTATGGGGTGGGGGTTAGAGAAAAGAAAGGTCTTGGATTTTTAAGGAGTTTGTAACTCCCTCCCCCCCCCCCCCCAATTACCTTATAATATGAATGCTCCCTCTCTTGTCCCAATTTGGTTGTCACGTGGGCTCCACGGCTACTGCACTTCTTTATTAAAATATTAATATAATCAATTTAATCATTTAATAAACTATTTTGACCATTTTGCCCTCCGTAGCTAAACGTTTCGATACTAATATCGATTCCTACTAAATCGACGTTTCGGAAGTCATGGGACTATATGTTTTGTCAAATTAGCCTCCGAAATTCGTGGTTCACTTTTTACCCGAAAAAGTCAACCGATTGACTTTGACCAAATAGTCAACCTCAACACATTTTGTGGTCACAGTCTATCTTGACTAATTTCGACGTTCTGGAGTCAAATACGCAGTCCACGTCTCTAAATTTCGCTCTGAAATCAATCTCACGTTTTAATCCCCTCCCACGCAATTAATCACTTTATTTACATAACTAACTCAAATAGTTAAATTAATCTAAACTAACTATTTACGCATACCTCATCACATAAACTTAAAATTAAACATGTACGTATAACACATATACATCTAATAATAGAAATCGCACAAGAGTTTCACATAAATTCATTTATTGATAATTAGTAAATTACATAATAATCTCGGATATTACAGTAATGGCTCATATTCTATAACATGCTTATAATCAGGCTTATATGGCCTTAATACCGAAATATGGAAAATATTATGAATATGTCCTAATTCTGGAGGTAAAGCTACCTCGTATGCCACTTCACCAACTCACCGAAGCACTTTAAAAGGTCCTACAAAGCTAGGGCTCAGTTTTTCCTTTTAACCAAATCGAATTTTCCCCTTCTAGGGAGACACTTTCAAGAAAACAAAACTACCGACATCGAATTCCCGATTTTGTCGGTGTTAATCGACATATTTCTTCTGTCTAACTTGTGTAACTATCAATCTTATTCGAATCACCTTGATGATCTCGACAGTTTGTTGTACCAATTCTTGACCCAATAGCTGACGTTCGCCTACCTCGTCCCAGCATAACGGAGTTCTGCATTTCCTACCATATAACGCTTCGTAAGGCGGCATGTCAATACTCGCGTGATAACTATTATTATAGGCAAATTCAACCAATGGTAGATGGTCATCCCAATTTCCTTTGAAATCCATAATACATGCTCTGAGCATATCCTGTAGTGTCTGAATAGTTCTTTCACTCTGTCCATCAGTTTGAGGATGGTATGCCGTGCTCATTCTCAACTGTGTTCCCAAGCATTCTTGTAGTCGTTTCCAAAAATTTGACGTGAAATACAGATCTCTGTCTGATACAATTGACACCGGGACACCGTGTCTTAAAATAATTTCCTTTACGTATTGTTTTACCAACCAATCTAGGTTAAATCTAATCTTGATTGGTAGAAAGTGTGTCAACTTCATCAATCGATCGACAATCACCCAGACGGCATCGTAACCTTGCTGAGTCATTGGAAGACCGACCACAAAATCCATTGTGATATGCTCCCATTTTCACTCCGGTATCTCCAACGGTTGTAATAATCTACTTGGCCTTTGGTGTTCAGCTTTAACTTTTTGACACGTTAAACATTTTGCCACACATTCAGCCACGTCCTTCTTCATATTCGGCCACCAAAAATGATGTCTAAGATCCTGGTACATTTTCGTACTTCCAGGGTGAATCAAATATCGTGAGTTATGGGCCTCGCTTAAAATTTCCTCTTTAACTTTTGGTACTGGCGGAACCTAAATTCTCCCTTCGAATCGAAGTAACCCTTCCGAATCAATTTTAAATTTGTTTTCCTTACCTTTAGACACTTTTCTTCTTATCTCTTTACAGTTCTTATCCTGAAGTTGTGCATTCTTCACCTTATCTACCAACGTTGAACGGTTTCCCATCTAGAACAATTTTTCGTCTGATTCTGTCGGATATTTAATTTCTAACTACATCTTTGCCATTTTTGATACTAGCTTCTCCTGAGCAGTCAACATTGTTAACTTCTCCCGTCCCTTTCTACTTAAAGCATCAGCAACAACATTAGCCTTTTCGAGATGATAGAAAATCTCGCAGTCATAGTCTTTAATCAACTCCAACTATCTTCTCTGTCACATATTCAAATCCTTCTATGTAAAGATATACTTCAAACTTTTATGGTCGGTATATATCTCACACCTCTCTCTATAAAGATAATGTCTCCAAATTTTTAGAGCAAACACTACCGCAGTCAACTCTAAGTCATGAGTCAGATACCCTTTCTCATAATCTTTCAATTGATGTGATGCATACACAATAACTCTGCCGTTCTTCATAAGAACACAGCCTAGTCCCTTATGCGATGCGTCACTGTACACCACAAAATTCTCTGTATCATCAAGCAATGATAACACAGGTGCTGAACTCAATCTTTTCTTTAATTCTTGGAAACTTTCCTCACACGTCTCCATCCAAACAAACTTAACTGCCTTCCTAGTTAAATTCGTCAACGGAGTTGCAATTTTGGAAAAGTCTTGAATAAAATGCTTATAGTAACCTACTAATCCCAAGAAACTTCTTACTTCTGACGGTGTCTTCGGCTGATCCCAGTTTATTACTGCTTTAACTTTTGATGGATCTACCGAAATTTCGTCCTTATCAATAACGTGCTCAAGAAACTGTACACGTTTCAACCAAAACTCACATTTTTTAGAATTTAGCATACATCTTCTCTTTTTTCAATGTATCCAACGTCACTCTTAAGTGTTCAACATGTTCTTTCTTGGTCTTGGAATACACCAATATATCATCAATAAGCACCACCACAAATTTATCTAAGAATGGTTTAAACACCCTGTTCATCAAATCCATGAATGCTACAGGTGCATTGGTTAAACCAAATGACATAACCAGAAACTCTTAATGACCATACCGAGTTCTGAACGTTATTTTCGGTACATCCTCTGGCCTCACCTTTAATTGATGATAACCACTCCTTAAGTCTATCTTTGAGAAATACCTCACTCCCTTCAGTTGGTCAAGCAAGTCATCGATTCTTGGTAATGGATACTTATTTTTGATCGTGACCTTATTCAATTCTCGGTAGTCAATGCAGAGCCGCATCGACCCATCTTTCTTCTTAACAAACAACATCGGTGCTCCCCATGGAGATACACTCGGCTGGATATACTTTTTGTCGAGTAATTCTTGCAATTGCACCATCAACTCTTTCATCTCTACTGGGGCCATTCTGTATAGGGCTTTAGATATCACGACCGTTCCTGGCACTAAATCAATTACAAACTCGATTTCTCGATCTGGCGGAAGTCCAGGTAAATCATCTGGAAATACATCTGCAAAATCTCTAATGATCGGTATCTCTTCCAACTTTGTGCTCTTCTTCTGTGTATCGACTATGTAAGCTAAGTATTTTACACATCCTTGTCTCAACAACTTCTTGGCTTGCATCACCGTCAGATAACTTGCTTGTTAAGGTAACTTACTGTTATAAAACACAACCTTCGATGGAGTCATAAGGTTTACACTTTTCTTTTGGCAATCAATTATCACCCCGTAATTGAATAACCAATCCATTCCCAGTATAACATCAAATTCCCCAAGTTTAATTGGTATCAAATCTACCATTATCTCGTGACCCTTAATAACCGCTCTACAATTCTTGTATATAAACCTAACAGGAATCACTTCCCTATTCGTAATTTCTATGCTTAAAGGGAAATCTAATTCTTCCTGAGGTAAATCTAGGTTATGAGCAAATTCATCGATTATAAATGAACAAATAGCACCCGAGTTAAATAGCACATAACCATTAATACCATTAATCGAAATGACACCTGACACCACATCCTTTGACTGCACAGTATCCTACATAATCATATTGAAAGTCCTCGCAGTAGGTCGGCTTGATTATGTTAGTCCAGTGATAGTTAATGTACCACCACCATTGTTTCCTTTTCCTCCACTTACACTACCCGCTGTCTTCTTAGGGCAATCACAAGCCATGTGATCCTTCGAACCGCAGGTGAAACATGCTCCCTTCTTTAGGCTAAAATAGTTTGGTGTAATGTGTCCTTCCTGACCACAATTGAAACACACCCTCTTCCCCTTCAAACACACCCCAATGTGGTTCTTTCCGCAAGTAACACAAGCTTCAAGCTTCTTCTTTTGTTGACTTCCTTGTTGTCTTCCCATATTCGAATTCTCACTCCATTTCCTTTTCTAGTTGTTATTTCCACCATTTCTTCCACTAGCCTTGTTTTCATTCTCATTCTTTCTCTTCTTCTGTTCTTGGTTATACTTGGTTAAGGCATCGCTTCCACCCTCCGCGATAGTTGCCTTTTCCAGTACTGTCGTAAACGTGTTTAACTGGAATATTAAAACCTTGCTATAAAGCCAGGGCTTCAACCCTTGTTCGAACCTTTTCGCCTTATGCTCATCGGTATTAACTTGATAAGTGGCAAACCTTGCCAACTCATTAAACTTCGCAGCATATTCTGGCACAGTCACGGTTCCTTGTTTTAACTCCAAAAACTGAACTTCCAACTGATTTTGAGAACTAGTCGGAAAGAATATTTCGAAAAATATTTTTTTAAACCTATCCCACGCTACTATTCCCTGTTCCCCACGAACTTTATTCGCCTGCCACCAATAGCTAGCTTCAGACTTCAACATGAACGCTACGAAAGTAGTCTTCTGATCCTCGTTGACTCTGGCAACGTCGAACACTTTCTCCATTTCCATGATCCATGCTTGGGCTTCAACTGGATTTATAGACCCTTGAAACACCGGTGGTCCAACTGCTTTGAAGTCCTTGAAAGTCGTAACTTGAGCTTGTGGTTGATTCGCAAGTGCTCCGATTAACAAAGTCACCAACTGTTGAACCGGGTTAGCGTTGACCTTGTTATTATTGTTAGTAGACCCCTCAGGAGGTTTTTGTTGGCGTGGTTATCTTCTTTAGGAGGTATTTTCTGTTAAAATATACGCTTATTAGTTCACTATTAAATTCCTTGAATATTTTAAAGTTTAACTTTAAACATTCTAAGATTAAAGCTTAACACATAACATTTCAATAAACTTTGATATTTTTATTCGTTTAAAACTTTTCATAACATAGTAAGGATAACATCTCTGCTACCAACATTCATTTTCCTGAACTAGACAAGTTTCAGGATTACTTACTTATACTACCCCTTTATTTATCTCAAAATAAGGGATTTACAATTTATTTATCCACATACTTAATCACATATTATTATTATTCCTCCTATCTTGGCATTGTCGACGTCGGAATTTTATTTGTCCATTTTCTGTTCTTGTTTTTTGGTGTTCTCATGTTAGGTGAGATTTGTTTGAAAAAACAAGTTGTGAAAAGGTCCGACATTTATATGTCGATAATTTGATTGTAAGAGTCGCCAGTTGGTTTTTTAATTTGATGTACCAACACAACCGAGAAAAGGTTTGCACATTGACCCAGTGATGTGACACTGCTAAACGAGTCTGTGAAATCAAAATTCATTAGGGTCCGGGAACTTGCTTATGCGGAGGGAAGGTGTTAGGCACCCCCCGACATCCGTCTTACCACGGTTATCGCCACTTTTTAATAAACTATTATATGAATGTGTGTGTGTGTGTGTGTGGGTCAATATGCAGTTATTTAGAAGTAGTGCTATGTCTCGTTTGCACCTATATGCAAAGGGTTAGAATTTGTGTAAAAATTCAGTTTTAAACAAGATATAGCAGTGATGTTTTGTAAAAAGAGGTTTTTTCAAACCCTGTGCTCAATAGTAATTGAGGCCTTTGATACTTTCATTTTATTACGTGTTCGGCTTGATTACTTTTATTTTTGAGATGTGAAGCATCTTCGAGAAAATAATGTACAAAGTAGTGCCAAACTCCTTGTGGGCATGAGAACCATCTAAGGACATTCGAACACTGTGCATAATTTACAAGCTGCTTACAGCTGAAAATATTCATCACGGGAACCGAATCTAGATTCAGTAGACTGAATCTGTGATCACTTGATTCCTAGGCTCACATGATGTAGCAATTTATATAAAAAGTTGTAAACAGTTTTATATATATATATATATATATATATAAGTTGTAAAATATATATATATATATGTGTGTGTGTGTGTGTGTGTGTGTGTCTGTGCAAACAATCAACCACCACGAAGCACCTCCATGGGGGATTGTAAATATAAATAAAGCATAAAAAACACGTCAACCACCACGAAGCATCTCCATGGGGGATTGGAAAATATAAATAAAGCTTTTAAAAACCAATCAACCACCACGAAGTACCTCCATAGGGGATTGGACATGTAAATATATAAAAGCGGTAAATATATATATAGAGACATGATCAGCCTCCACAAAGCACCTCCATGGGGATCTGAAATGTAAATAAAGCAATAAAACAATCAACCGCCACGAAGTAAACTCCAGGTGGGACGAAATGTAAAGAAAGCAGTAAAAACGATCAACCGCCACGAAGTAAACTCCAGGCGGGACAAAATGTAAATAAAACAATAAAAGGCCACGAAGTAAACTCCAAGCCTGACAGGAATGTAATATATATATATATATATATATATATATATATATATATAAGCAGTAAACGCACAGGATATATCGATCCCGGCTCGGTTTATCATTTCAACGATTTGTTGCTATATATATATAAAAGCAGTAAACGCTCCGGATGTAAAATTCAGGCTCATCGAACACAGTTCGACAACAGTTCATATATATAAGTATATATATAAAAGCAAATAAACGCTCCAAATGTAAAATCCAGGCTCAATCGAGGCATAACTCGATAATGTTAGTCCATATATAAATATATACATAAATATATATATATATATATACAAAGAAATAAAAGTCACGGACCGAAGTCCGGGCATACACACGCTACACGACTCTCAACGTGAAGAACTGTGTGTGCACAGTAGTGGAGAAAGGCTTTAAAGTGTGTAAGAATGCTTACAGTGGACTGTCAAAAAAGACTTCAATAGCTTTAAAGGGATTAACACTCGGCTCTCGCTAGTAAATATATAACAATATATGAGCTCACAAGTGTTTAAAATGAGAAAGCACTCAGTTTATAGGGTGTATAGAGCAAATTGGACAGGGCTTTCTCGCCTTTTTTCTCCTTAAAATGGCTGCCCCAAGCCCTCTATTTATAAAGGGGGGACCTGCGGCTGCCCGAGGTGCCCCGGGTTCTGCGGGTCTCGTCGTCTCGAAATACGTGCACGCGTGCAACGTGATGTCCTCTTGAACTTTTAGAACTTCAATTCGGACATCCGATTGAGGTGTATAAAACCTTTTTCGGCATGTTATTGTCGAGAGCTACACAATAACATGGGATTAGGGGTTTTACGAAGTCAGGAATATGGGGCCATGCCCTTGGTCTTTAAGCTTCAAATTCTATCCGGTGTACTGTCTTGTGTAGTAGTCACTCGGGATTGGCGCTCTTTGGTTCGTGTAGGACATTGCTGTGTAGAATGTATGTATGAATGTTGAAACGGAACAAATTGGGATTGGGATGGCAAGATAACGGTTTTGCCCTTCACTGGGGTTATCTCCGACTTGAGCTGATTTAGCAGTCGTTGCTCAGGGTTATCTCTGAGATTGGGCTGCTGTAGGTGTTGACCGTCCTTAGTGTTGTTGCTAAGATGTGCCTGACTTCCTGGGGTTATCTCCTGACTTTGAAAATAAGTGCCTCGAGGCCATTTCCAAGTGTTTGAAGCTGATTGTATGGGTTTGAAACAAGCATTTCCAGGGGTTGTCTGCGAGGTTGACGCTGTCTTTCTCAGTGTGATTTTCGGGACTGAGACAGAGTATCTCGGGATATCTTCGAGATTACACGATCTTCTCCAGTGTGTTTTTTGGTATTTGAACTACATTCCTCGGGGTTATCTCCAAGGTTGAAACTGAAACTCCCGGTGTTGTTTTCGGGATTGAGGTTGAAACTTTCGGTGGTATTTCCAGGTCTGAGCTGGATGTCTCAGGGTTATCTCTGAGTTGGTAATACTGAATATCTCAGGGTTATCTCTGGGATTGAACTAAGTTGTCTTCCAAGGTTATCTCTGAAAGACGATTATGCCTTCCTGCAATGTTAGTAGCAGGTATGCAAAAAAAAATTGAGTGTCTACAGATGCCCCTCTTCATCATAATCATGCAATGCAATGGCATGGATATGATAAAGAATACTAGACACTTGAAATGTAGTAAGATAATCATGATGCAATGTGCAACAGCATGATGCAAATGTAGGTGGTTTATTGGATTGTTCTCCAACATTGTGGGATGATTGCCGGCTCCCATTGACTTCTACCAGGATCAGGGTTATTCAAGACCACCCTGGTAAACAGTTTGGACGTATGATCCAAAGTGACCACAAACTTCCAGGATGTTGACGTTGGGATTATCACCAAAGCCCTTAATCCTTGGTACAGACCTACACTAAAGATGTATCTCTCATGTACAAGAGATTCTGTGGGGATGCGTTCTGTCTGTTGAGGATGTGTATAACATATTCCATCATCGGTCCTCCCTGATGAGGATGCTCTGTCGGAGTTACTGCCAACAGTCTATGTTGTCAAGATTACCTAACCCTCGATGAAATGTATATCAACGGATGAGATCCCTACTAGGAAAATGTCAAGGCTGCTTGACCTTTGTTGACGTGTGCATTAACGGCTAAAATCATCATATGGCTTCCGACGCTTCATTGAATTTACTTGCCAACGGCTGAAGTGATGTCAAGGTTACTTGACCTTCATTAACATGTGCATCAACGGCTGGAAATACGTGATACCCCCGTCGGGGACTATAAACTTGAGAATGTGTGATGCCCCCGCCGGGGATATGTACTTTGACATATGAAAATGTGTGACACCCCCACCGAGGGAAACTACTTGATCTTCGCTGACGTGTGCATCAACGGCTGAAATCATCAGATGGATTCCGACGCTTCGTTGGATTTACTTGCCAACGGCTGAAGTGATGTCAAGGTTGCTTGACCTTCGTTGACATATGCATCAACAGATGCAAATGCGTGATACCCCTTCCAGGGATTGTGAACATCAACAGATGAAAACGCGTGATACTCCCGCCGGGGATTGTGCATCAACAGATGTAGATACGTGATACCCCCACCGGGGTTTGTGCATCAACAGATGCATATGCGTGATACCCCCACCGAGGTTTGTGCATCAACAGATGCAGATACGAGATACCCCCGTCGGGGTTTGTGCATCAACAGATGCAAATGCGTGATACCCCCGCCGGGGTTTGCTTGAGAATGATGACCCCAAACTGACGGCATTGGACCTTTGTGCGGTATTACCGAATGTGATCTACAACTAATGAGATCATCGGTATAGTATACCCTGTGTTTGGGCAAATACCAATAAATGATATGAGAAGCCATAGTTTGGCCCGAAAAAACTAGGATTTTAGGCTATTCTGCTCAATCGTGTAGTATTTTTATCCCTGATTTGGCCTTTGTTAGTAGTAGGGCGTCTGTGCCCCATTTCCCTATATTTTTAGCTGTATAGAGATGATGTATGTAGATGATGATGTACTTAGGAATGTATGTACTATTTTCCATTCCCTATATCATATTGACATTTGTTATCTGTCATGCATTTATCATGTTATGCATATGTATGTATGTCCAGAGATATTCAGCATTGACCCCTGGATGGTCTTATGATAAGGCCCACACAAATGTCTTCTTCGACAGTCAGCCGCATAGATCACACCCCACCAGTGTTGGTAGCCTCCCGTCTGAGGTCGTGGTATGATAGTATGTCACCTACAGATAGGGTGACTGTAGATCAGCTATTACAGCATTCTATGACCCTCTTGATGTTTCAAGTTCCCGCAGGCTTCGTAGAGGGTATGCTAGAGCATTGGATATCGGAGAGACGTGTTTTTCAGTTTGGTACCCAGGAGTTGACTCCTACATTAGAGGAGTACGAGCGGTTAACGGCTTTGCCCGTAAACAGACCTTACACTCATATGGCTGTCGGAGATATACGCCGGCAGTTCATAACCCTCACCGGGTTACGGCATAGAGTAGTAGAGGATGAGATTACATCCAGCCATGTATTGCCCCAGCGTTTCCTGATAAACAGGTTTGGCTCGGTGGACAGCTACGCACGACATTCTGGGGATTTCACCTCACCAGAGGATCAGTGGCATTTGGCCAGAGTGGATGTACTCGTGATGTTCGTGGTGGCGTATGTGTACATGCCACGGTATATGGAAGAGATGGACATAGGTGTCATCATGGCAGTGAGAGCTCTCATGGAGGATCATACCATCATCCCAATGATCGTGGAAGAGATGTTGAGGTCGGCCACGTTTTACAGTACCTATCCTACAGGGGTATTTACAGGCAGCTCGGTTATGTTATACGTGTGGTTTATGTCACACTTGAGACCGATTGGCACTTTTCGCCGACACGTGTACTGCTTTACCCATGATATAGCTATGTCTTACGCCTTTCAACCATCAGAGTGTACAGACTCTATGTCATGGTCGGTCTTCTTGGTAGGGATCAAAGATCCGTTTGGCATCCTGCCGTGTTCAGGGCTCAGCTCACCCTATAGTTTCATTACACACGCTACGAGCATGGATTATCTCCCTCTGGCTGGCTTGAGGGGCATGACTACCTACCACCCACTGGTCGTGATGTCACAGTTTGACCAGTTCCAGGACTTTCATCCTTTTGAGGGAGTGTTAGGTTAGCATTTAGCTTCTCTCCATCTATCAGCAGAGGACCGATCCCGGGTTTATGCTTGTTGGGATCAGCGGGAGATCGCTGCTTTTTCTGTTAGCCATCCGGGCTGTTCGCCAGAGTATTCTGTGTAGATGGAGATAGACACTTCATCGACTGCGGCAGTATCTACAGTGCCGAGTATTGATTCAGATGGTGGAGAGCCCATAGAGGACGTTGATTCCCACATCGAGGATGAGTCATTCCCTGGATTGCCAGTAGCTCTTTTAGATTCTCCCAGTACTAGCACTGTTGTGATCCAGCATTCAGCACAGTACTTCGAGCAGAGTCTTCATCTGATGACCTTTGAGAGGGATTAGGCTAGGGCCCTGATGTTGACCGCTCTTAATGGGAGAGATGCCACTCTATTATAAAGAGATAATGCCTTAAAACATAGAGATACCGCTATTGAGGAGCGGGATGAGGCCAGATCAGCTAGAGATGTCGTGATAGTTGAGCGGGATGTCCCCATATCTGCCCGGGATGTAGCCATTACAGATAGTACCATAGTGAGGTCCCTTACTACTAGCATAATCGTAGAGATTAGTGCATACATTGATGAGCATAGCGTCACCATGCAGATGGCTGTAAATCTGTTAGCTCGTGTGGATACCCTTATGCAGGAGACCACAGCGTTACCTCCTTCTTCTGAGAAAGATGCCATGTTATGCTTGATAGCACAGATATACACTGATTTGTAGATGAGCTTGTATTTTCCTGCACAGATTAGCTTAGCCATTTTGTCATGTATAGTTCATATTGTATATATCAAACAGCATTATATATAGCAGGGAGATATATTTTTGATCACTTCCCCTTTAGTTATGCCTTGTTGCCTGCTTGATATTTGCCTGTTTCTTCAGGGCTTGTGATCTTGATGTATTCTGAATTCCTCCTTAATGGATGGACATTAAGTTATCTCAGGATATTTCATAATAGATCGTTGATCTGTGTGTTTTCCCTACCATTTTTGGTGTTTTGGGACTGGTTTCTGTATGGAGATGTGGAGAGGAGTGTGACTTTTCTCTCTGAGATTTATCGCACCACAGATGGTCGCCAGTACTCCTATTTAAGAGGAGCCCAGTTAGTTCCATCTCTTATGGATTGGTGTTTCCCTTTGAGGAACAACCGCAGCTTAGATGGTCGCCGATCCTCCCATTTAGGGGGAGGTCAGGTAGTTCCATCCCTTTGGTCTGAAGCCGATGAAATATGATGGATTGAAGGTTGATCCCAGTACCGCTGACAAGTGTTTGTGTTTCGGTAGGGGGTTAGACCAAACCATGACTGGCTGCCTACGTACTCCTATTGAAGAGGAGATCAGGTCTGCATAGTTTTAACCTGGTGTAAGAGGTTCAACGATGTATGTGGCAAAAAGGGTGTAGGAATATGTTTGTAGAGAAGGGTGTAGAAATGTTTTTGTTATTTTTGTTTTATTTCGACCGGACCATATAAAATATGGCTACTTACGTACTCCTGTGTATCAAGGAGATCAGGTCGGTGTAGTTCGCCCCATGTTCAGGACGGTTTGCAGCCAATGAGAAGTTTGATCCCATGTTCAGGACAAACAGCGGGTGAGAAAGTTTAATCCCATATATAGGACAAACTGCGGGTGTGAAAAGTCTTATCCCTAGTGGAGTAAAACTGCAGGTATGAAAGGTTCAATCCCTGGTGGGATAATCGGAGTTGAGTAAGGGTTCAAAACCAAGTGTAGAGAAAAGGATCTGGCGATCCGAAACTAGACTGTTGGTTAGAAAATGTATGTCCCTGATGGGGCAGTTGAGTGTGAAGAGAAGTTGTATGTAGTGAAGGGTTAGAAAAACTGAAATGACTGGGGATCTGGTGATCCAAAACCAGGATGTTTGCTTGATTGTAACCTCAGACATAGTACCGTTTCATGGTATACGAGTTGATAAGTTGTGAAAATTTATTGTCATCCATTTCCTGTAACCTGAGAGCACCTCCTGTAAATACCTCCTTGACAATAAACGGGCCTTCCCAATTCGGGGCAAATTTTCCCTTAGACTGATCTTGGTTGTTAATGATCTTCTTTAAAACCAAGTCGTGTTGTTTAAACTACCGTAGCCAGACTGTTCTGTTATAGGACCTGACGATCCTTTGTTGATATAACTGACCGTGGAAGATAGCATCGGCTCGCCTTTCATCTATTAGAGACAATTGGTGATACCTATCTCGTACCCATTGGTATTCATCCAGCTGAGCATCTATCAACACTCTGAGGGATTCTATTTCCACTTCTATGGGGAGCACAGCTTCCATCCCATAGGTTAATGCATAGGGGGTTGCCCCAGTGGAAGTGCGCATTGATGTTCTATAGGCTAACAAAGTCAGAGGCAATAAGTCAGGCCAGCCTTTGTGGTTGGCGGACATCTTCTGCATGATCTTCTTGATGTTCTTGTTAGCCGCTTTAACAGCACCATTCATCTTTGGACGGTAGATGACGGAGTTGAGATGTTTGATGTGGTATTTCCTACACAACTCCTCCATCATTTTGTTGTTGAGGTTCTTAGCATTGTCTGATACAATCACCTCTGGTTGTCCATATTGACAAATGACATTGTTTCTTATGAAAGTAATGATGACTTCTTTGGTAACCCTGGGGAAGGAGTCTGCTTCTACCCACTTGGTGAAGTAGTCGATCATGGTGAAGATAAATCGATGCCCATTACTGGCTTTGGGCTCGATGGGACCGATCACGTCCATTCCCCACATTGAGAAGGGCTAAGACAAACTCATATTGTGGAGCTCCTTCGGAGGGGCGTGGATAGCATTCCTATGAATCTGGCACTAATTAATAACATCTCCTGACGTGATCTTCACAGTCAGCCTTGAGAGAGAGCCAGTAATGCCCTGTTCTGAGGATCTTCTTTACAAGTAGAGGGCCACTCATGTGTGGGCCACATACTCCATGGATCACATCCATGAGCCTCTGAGCTTGGTCCTTGTACAGACATCTGAGGAGACCTAATCCTGCATCTCTTTTGTAAAGTGCATCCCCACTCAGGTAGAATTTCATAGTCAGTCGATGGATCCGCCTTCTTTCAGTCGGGCTCGCCTCAGCGGGTGTAGATCCATCTTGCAAGTATTCCTTGATATGTTGATACCAAGGGTGTTGGATGGGAGGTAGCTCATCCGATACTTCTCCAATATAATCCCCATAGGTTGGTGCCTTTTGTTGGGCAACTGTGAGGGTTGACATGTTTTCCTTGTCATGTATGTTGATCAAGGAGGCCAAGGTTACTAGCGCATTCGCAAAATCATTCCTATTTTGACGAATGTGGAGGAAGGATATTTCTTCAAACTCTGAAGCCATCAGTAGAACCTGCCGATGGTAAGGCAACAAATATAGACCTTAGGTGTGATAGATTCTTATGATTTGTCTGATTACCAATTCTAAATCTCCAAAGACAGTTAACCGTCTGATGCCCATTGATCGGGCAAGTTTTAACCCCATGATACAGCCTTCATACTCAGTTGTGTTGTTGGTATTGGCAAACTGCAATTTGACAGTGACGGGATGCTGCTCCCCCGTAACAGATACTAGAACTGCTCCCGCTCCAGAACCTTCTACATTTACAGCTCCATCAAAATACATCCTCCATGATTGCCGTGCATTGTATTAATGGTGTTACTGGATTGCCATTACCCCTTCATCGAGGAAGTATGTCTCCAAGGGTTTGAAATCCCCTGAAGGTGCGGAGTCCAGTTGATCCGTAATTCCTTGTCCTTTAATGGACTTTTGCGTTACGTAGACAATGTCAAATTATTGTAGGATCAACTACCATCTGGACAGTCGGCAGTTCAGCATGGGTTTACGGAACACATACTTGAGAGGATCTACGCGGGATATGAGATGGATTGTGTGACCATGGAGGTAATGATGTAACCTCATGCAAGCCCATGCTAAAGCACAACACGTCTTCTCAATCAAAGTGTACTTGTGTTCACTGCTGTTGAATCTTTTGCTGAGGTAGTAGATATCTCGCTCTTGGCCTCTATCGTCTTTCTATCCCAGCATGCAGCCCATGGCATTGTCACTTATGGACAGGTACATGAACAGGGGAACATCATCCCTGGTGGTACCAAAATAGGAGCTTTAACTAGCTGTTCTTTGATTGTAAGGAAGGCCTTCTGGCACTCATTATTCCATTCCATGAAGGAGTTCTTCCTTAACACCTTGAAAATAGGCTCACAGGTTGCTGTGAGTTAGGAGATGAACCTGCTAATGAAGTTGATTCTTTCCAAAATCCCCATATTTCTTTCTCTGTCTAAGGAATGGGCATTTCAGTAATGGCCTGGATTTTGGTGGGATCCAACTCAATCCCCTTGTGGCTGACTAGGAATCCTAGCAATTTGCCTGATTTAACGCCAAAGACGCACTTGGCTGGATTCAACTTCAAGTTGTACTTACGCAACTTGTTGAAGAGCTTTTTGAGATGGTCTAGGTGGTCTTCCTCCCTCCGGGACTTGACAATGATGTCATCCACATAGATCTCTATCTCCTTATGTATTAGATCGTGGAAAAGAGCCATCTTGGCTCGTTGGTAGGTAGCTCCGATATTGATGAGGCTAAATAACAACCGTCTATAACAAAAGGTTTTCTAAGGCGTGATGAATGCAGTTTTCTCATGATCCTCCTCAGCAACCATGATTTGATGGTACCCTGTGAAGCAATCAGCAAAGGAGTACATGTTGTATTGAGCAGTATTTTCAATGAGAATGTGGATAAATGGCACGGAAAAGCTATCTTTAAGGCAAGCTTTATTCAGATCCCAAAAATCCACGCAAACTCGCTCCTTTCCTCTTGGTTTAGGCACAGGGACTATGTTTGATAGCCATTCAGGGTATGTAGACACCATGATGATGTCTGCTTGAAATTATTTCACAATTTCCTCTTTAACCTTTAAACTCCACTCAGGTTTCAATCGCCTGAGCTTCTGCCTGACTGGCATGAATCCTTCTTTGAGGGGGAGGAGATGAATGACAATGTCAGTGGACAAACCCACCATGTCTTCATGAGACCATGCAAATACATCCTAGAATTGGGTTAATAGTGTAACCATGTCATTCTTTTGGTTTGGAGTGAGGTCTGTACCAATCTGGATTAGTTTAGGGCTTTCTAAGGTTCCGAGATTAAAGGAAGTGGTTTGATCAAGGTTGGGTTTGGCTTTGTCTTCGACCCATTCTTTGATTTCCTGAGGTATCTCAATGTTCTATTATATTTCCATCAAGTTCGAGTCCAACTTTTCATCAAAGTTGCAGTCCTTGTGGTGAAAAGGCACCTCATCAGCAAGTATAGGCACATCTAAATTCAGAGTCCTGAAACAAAATATGTTTTCACTTAATATATATGAAACTATTCAATCATACAAAGTGTTAGCATGTACTGACAAAACAACTGCTAATACTGTACAAAAAAATAAGCAGTTGTTAATATCTACAGGGCAAAAGGAGTTTCTGCCCGTTTTACCCTTGTCGACCAATGAAAGGAGTGATGCTCCAATTGTCAAGGGTGAAGTCCTGATGGACTGCAGTGATGGAGGGGCTATCATCGTCCTCATTTTCCTGAATGATGACCATTACATCTAGGCAATCATCGTTTGGGGTGTATCTATTTGTATGTTCATCATGGACAATGATGCGTATGTTTGACATCATCTGGGTGATGCCCTGTTTACGTCTTCGTTCCTCTTCTTCCACTTTGGAATCTGGAACCAAGACTTCTTTCCCCTTTACCGGTATAGGTTTAGGAAATAATATGGCCATTACATGGACCGGCACCTTTACCAGAGACCGTACAGGCTCAGGAACTGTAGGTGGAGATAATCGCCGTGTGGCTGAAGCTGAAGGAATCTGTTTGTGCTTATGAGGATTCCTGCAACTGAAACTAGCAGTATAGCCTAGTCCGGCTGTCCCTGTTTGATTGGGACATTGAATGGAATGCTTGATGCCCTGATTGTCTTTGCCCAACCCTTATCCAGGTTGATAACCCAATGACATCATTTCTTGAGTGGCCGACATTACTTCGGTAGAAATCTGGGGTATAAGAGGTGGCGCCCCAACAGGATGGTAGTTAGTGTTGCTCACCTCCAGGGTATGAAAATTGACCGGCTCAACTTCTGAATTGAAGCTTATGAGTGGTATGTCAGCTTGTTCAGGACATTCCGGCTCAGCGTTGACAGTGACTAGGCTGTTGTTAATAATGTATTTGAGTTGTTGTTGAAGAGTGGAGAGGAATGCCCTGGCCATGTGAATCCACGGTCTTCCCAGAAGCAGGTTGTATCCTGTATCTATTTTGAGAACGTGAAAAGACACGCAGAATATATGTGGACCAATCTCCACTGGCAGCTCAATCTCTCCGACAGAGTTTCGTCGGGATCCGTCGAAAGCTTTGATGATTGTATGGCTGTTTCGGATCCGATTTAGATGATGTTCATCTTCACCAATGTGGTATAAGGACAGATATTTAGAGATGAACCTTCATCTATTAAAACTCCCCCCACCATATATCTGGAGGACAAAATCACAATGTGAAACGGCTTGCAATGACCGGTCCCTTCGAGAGGTATATCATCATCAGTGAAAGATATCACATTGTTGTTGAAAATGTGTTCCACCAGATGCTAGAATTTCTTAACATCTATCGACTTAGGTAGTTGGGCTTCTTCCAAAATCATGAGCAATATCTTCCTGTGATTGGCTTCATTATGACCCATAGTACGGAGAAATTCTTCCACTTTCTCCATGGGAATCTTCCCCTTTAACTTGATGGTAGGCTTCATCACCCATTGGGGAAAATATAGTGGATTATCCTTCGACACTGCAACAGTTATGTGCGATGTGGATCCTTCAGCCCCTCCATAATTCCATGGAACTTTCTGTAGGCTGACAACAGGATATTATGGTCTGAATGGCAAGATAATTGGCTCTGGCGCAGCCACTTTTAAAGGATTGTCAACTCTTTTGAGTTGAATTAGTTGGATTATATGTGAGGGAGTAGCTGCATCTGTCTCATCAGATGTGACTGCTACAACTTCCTTCCACTTTGTAGGAAACACGTCCTCACTCTCCAGTACTACAGCATCATCGTCTGCCATCTGCAGGACACCGCTGTCAATTAAATTATGAATAAAGTGACGAAGTGCCCAGCATTCTTCTGTGCTGTGACCGCGAGATTGAGAGTGATATTGACACACCTCATTGAAATCAAACCATCTTGAATGCGAGCTGATTGGAGGTAGCAGATTTGTGATTCTACCTTCATTTATCAGCATCTGCAGTATTTCTTCCATCGGTTAGCCTAGGTATGTAAATTTCCTTTTGTGGGCAAAATCCCGACGGGCTTTAGCACTTACTCTTTTTGAAATTTTATCATCCACTGTTTCATTTTCTGGAGTATGTGATGGAGTGTTCGTAACAAGAGGGAGGAGACTGGCATGCTCCTGACTAAATAATTGGCATGTGACTTGGTGCTGATGGACCACCAGTTCTGCCAATTGGTTAAGTTGCTCATGCAGAGCAGTCATTTTCCGTTCCATTGTGAATTGGAACTTTGCATAGTCCCATTTGTCAGCCCATCCTTGCTGGTCTGGGAAGATTCACCATTAAAATTGGAACTTTGTGTTGAGGAAGAGGGTGGTCTTGCACATTGGGTTGATCGGGTTTGGTGACCACAATCTCACCGTTATCAATCAAATCCTGGATCTTGTGTTTCAAGGCCCAGCAATCTTAAGTATCATGTCTTGGTGCTCAGACATGATAAGCACACTTCCGAGTAGCATTGAAACCCCTCCCATTCGGTTTGGCTGGTGGTAGAAGATGAGTAATTTTCTTCTAAGTGGTCAGAAGATTAAGAATGTTCTCGAGTGAATCCCCTAGGGGTGTGAACACTCGAGTGCGTCTGACTTCTCCACCTTTAGGTAATGGAGGGTTTGAAGACTGTGCTTGAAAGGGAGTGTAATTTATCCTTTGGATAGGCATATTCTGACTGCCTTTCTGACCTTGTAATATCAAGGAAACGTCCTCCTCTTTTTTTTATGGACCCTCCGGGGGTTATTTCTATAATTTTTAGACTGGATGTGTTCTGCAACAGCTTTGAGGGCAGCTAGGTCTTGAATTTTTCCTGACTTCAATCCCATCTCAGCCATCTCCCTATGCTTAATCATTTCAGAGAATGGTTTGCCAATACCGGCTAAAACTCTCTCATAGAACGGAGCTTCTTGTATGTCTATAAAGGTCATAACCATTTCTAACTCATTTATAGAAGGAACAACTTGACAAGCAAGGCTCCTCCACCTTTGAGCATACTCTCTAAAAGATTCATCGGTTTGTTTCCTGACTTTAGTAATTTGGTACCGGTCAGGGGCCATCTGAGACTGGAAGTTGTACTGAGTGAGGAAGGCATGAGCTAGCTCCTCCCAGCTATGGATCTTTGAATTGTCTAATCTGGTATACCACGATCGGGCTTCTCTAGTTAGACTTTTCTGGAAGAGCTGCATTCTGAGCTTCTCGTCTTCGGCATAAGATCCGAGTTCTCCAATGAATACCTTCAAATGTGTGTAAGGATCTCCTAACACATCATACTTTTCAAAGTCAGGAGTCTTGAACTTCTCTGGATAATGCACACCAGGGAATATACAAAGGTCGGCATATGAAACACTCCCATGTGCTCTAATCCCTTTGATAGAACGGATGGACTCTTCCATTTGAAGGACCTTCTTCCTGATATCACTGGTGTCTAGGTCTTCTTTGAGATGGGTGGTATCATAAATTTTGTTGGTCGTATCCAACTGGAGCTCAGGTACTGAAATGGCTTTATCCGAACCTTGGGTTCCTCCTTGTACAGAGGATTCATTATGTATGGGTATCCTTGTACCCTGAGTAGATTGGTGTAGTTCTTGAAGCAGAACAGCTAAATCTGTGATTTGTTTACTTAATCCGTCGAACTCTTCGCGGGAGACAGGATTAAGATTAGCCTGGTCAGATGCAGACATAATTGGTTATAGGCTCGTGGCCTTCTTGGACTTTGACCGGGTAATAGGTCTGATTGTTTCCCTGCGAAAGACTAACGTAGTTTAGTTTTAGGGAATGCATAAATGTTTACATGCTATATGATGTATCCATTTTAGGAGTATTATCCTGTAACATGGATGTTAGCTGTTTGTAATACAGGATAGCATGTTAATACTTTGTAAATATGCATGCGCACATATTTCTTCATACTTCTCATTACATGAAGATTAATATGGAATGAAATTGTAAGACCCCGAATTTTATGAAATAAAAGTATTCAATTTTTCTTATAATTACAATTCAGTAAATGGTTAAATTGATAAAAAGTTAAAGTTATGGGTGAAATGTGAAATTTTTTCAAAATACACAAGTGGTTATAAAATAATCATTGTTGTCGGGGAATATTCGTTTGGTCGTGAAATATTCTTTCTGTCGGGGAATATTCGTACGACGGCGCAGCTATTTGTGGGCCCCATAACAGAATAACTGTCGGGTGAAGAAAATGACAAATTTAAGTTTTTACAAATAACGGCGTAGTTGTTACCGTTAACACTGTTGGAATACCCGGTGATTAAAATACAGTAATACGCGTTATTGCACAGTAGCACACGGTATTGCACAGTATTTTTGAAATTATTGATTCTTACGTAAGAAGGCACTACTCAATAATTGTTACAGTAATTACTGTTCAATATTTTATTTTATTGATTCAATAATTGTTGCGTTGATATTTTATATTATTGTTGTTTCAATAATTGTTGCTGCACAGTATTTTCCTTTATCAGATCAATAATTCATATTATTTGAATAATATTATTAGATAACATTATTGTCAATGTCTAGAAAGTTCTGTCTAAGGAGAGGTTTGGTCATCTAATTGCGCGCCAGTAAGGAGAAATTCTTATTGGAAAGCCCCCTCTTTCTTGGGAACGGCCTGGTTGTCATAAATGTGATTCTGTAATATTATTTGTGAATAATTAATTATTGATTCATATGATAAGAAAATATTTATTTTATGGGGATATAAATGAGGGATATATTTTTGTGGTTAAAAAATGAAGGAGTTAATGTTGAGATTTTTATCAGTATTTTTGTCGGAATGGAGGTATTAAAAATTAGGGTTTTTGAGATATTTTGCGGGGGTTATAATTTTTAATCCGACCGTTGGATCGTGGTAATTTTTGAATATGTTATACATATATAAGTTGAGTATATGTCCACAAATTTTGAACCGTTAAAAATGAACGTATGATTTATTATGAATTTTACGAGATGACTGGTTCAGAAATTGTTGAATTTTCGGAGTTTATCATTTTGGTGGAAAATTCTAGAATTGGTGGGCCCCACTTGTGGTTGGTGAAGAAATGTGCTGAATTATATTTCAAATGTGGTGGGTGGGAATAGTAGCAGGTAAAGCCATCAGGTTGCAGGTCAAACCTACCAAAATTTTCCTATAAATAGGGGGCTAAGTTAGAATTGAAAATCACACCAGAAACATAAGCTTTCTCTCTTTCTCTCTCTATATTATGAAGCATATTTTGTGAGTATTTAGATACTTTGAGAGTTGCTATTCAGTGCAAGTTTCCTTCGGCTTTGCATACCGATCAGAAGTACTGCTCTTTTGAGGTAAGGGATAGTAAGGGATTGTAAGGGATAGTAAGGGATTTTAAGGGTTGTTATGATTTTCAGTTTCGTAATTTTTCTGAACTTCAAAAATTCTGGAAAAATTTGAAATGATAATTTGATGAGTTTTCTTGATTGTGTCCAAAAATGGTGATTTTTGGATGTATAGATTGAGAGTTGTGAATTTTATGAGAAAAGACTATTTTAAAAGTAATCGCTTATAATTCCTTGTGGTTAACTCTAAAATTGATGAAATTTTTATTGGGAGTACATGTATATGATAGGAGTATACTCTGTGAATTTTAGAATTTTTAGATAAAAGTACAATTTTTGATAAATGTCTAAATATTCGACTGTTTTGGCCATATGAAAAATAGTAAATGACTTTTAAAAATTTTGAGAAAAATATATGTTCACTATGGGACTATATTATGCTAAATCCCAGAAAAGAAATATTTTTGAAACTGATTTGATATTTTTCATGAAAATGGTCTAGTTATGAGTAAATGAATTAAATATGTTATGTGAAGTAAGAAAATTGGAAAATAGGATTTTATGGCTTGAGAATTCTATATGAGGTATATGCAGATTTTTGATGAGGGTTTTGGTTATTGATGATGAAATTGTAAGAGTTGGCATTTTATGATGATTAAATGCATTAATTAGTAAAGTGTAAACAATTAAAATAAATTGTTTATAAATTTAAGTAATGTTATTCTTTCAATATCATTATACCGAAATATTGGTATGGATTTTATTGTAGAATTTCTATCTTTTGTGTTGGAGTTACTATTCATGAGTTACTATTCACGATTTACTATTCATGAGTTACGAATATTACTCTTGAGATTAAATCTATATGTTGATCATATTATTTTTATCATCATATATAACATTTTTATAACCCTGATGTTGAAATTCTCTTTCACTGGAGTGTAAAGATGGATAGATTATTGGTATGATCATGACTAGGGTTCTCTTTGGCCTGTAGTGCAAAGTTGAATTGTGACTGGTATGATCATGACCATTGAATTTATAATTGAATATCTTAAGCTTAAGTGCAAAGGTGAATTGATCAACATGGTTATAATTATTGTTTATATAAATGATTATATATTTCTTTGAGATATTAATATATTTGGCCTGTAGTGCAAATATGAACTGTTGATGAATATATTTGGCCGTAGTGCAAATATGAACTGTTGAGGAATATCTTTGGCCTGTAGTGCAAAGATGAAATATTGATGAATATCTTTGGCCTGTAGTGCAAAGATGAATTATTGATGAATATCTTTGGCTCGTAATGCAAAGATGACTTGTTGTTGAATATCTTTGGCCTGTAGTGCAAAGATGAGTTGTTGATGAATTTATTAGTATGATTATGAACATGAACTGTGATTTGGTATAACCATGATGTTTGATGTTTCAGGTGATGAAAATTATCTTTGTCCTAGATGAGAAAAGGAATTTAGAATTACAATTACGATTATGAGTTATACACGTGATTGTGGACAGGAATTGTTAATTAATGTTACAGGGATAAAACATTGTTGATGGATTTTTAACATGGAGAAGATAATAGACTTTATAGTCTATTTGACTCTTCTAATGGATTGCTCGTTCCGCTGCAACTATGGTTGAAATTTTTATCATTTACCATATGTTCTAAATCTCTGATTTATTGTTGATGAAGGCTATTGATAATTGAATTATCTTTAGTCATGATATTCTTTACTGAGCTAGTTGTGCTCACCCTTTTGCTTCACAATTCCTTTCAGGTAATAAGAGTGTAGCTGGGTCGAGCGAGGGTAACGGGGAAATAGAACGGTGGTCTCTAGCTGTGGATGTTCTCCCGAAGCAGTATAGAAAAGTTCATTTAGTAGTTATATTTGGTGAATCCAATAGGGTAAGGTGTACCCAACGTTGGAAGGGTGGTTTGCCACTATCATACAAGATGTCTAACGACATACAACCTCGTGTCATCATAAGACAGGGATGTGCTCATCCACTTGCTGAGTATATATACGAGCACTACCTATATAATCTTGGTGTTTGTTTGAAGTATAATTCTCAATTAGAGACAGTGGAGATAATGATAAGTCAAGAGAAGACTCACCATTGGGAAGAATATGATAGTAATCTTCTCGTTTTTCTTTGGGGTCTATTGGGTCAACCAAGGATAATTCTGTGGCCATATGATATCTATCATAACCTAGACGCGTGGCCTCCCATGTACGAAGGTTTCCTTGAGCACTTCCCAAAGATTCTAATTTCTAAAACAGTTTTTGACTATACCTTTATGTAAGGTGTCATTGTGAGGTGATGTCCACGATTGGAACATGAGTCACATTTGGTATATATTTGTATCCAAACTCACAGCATATGTGTTGTTGTATTTTGCACGACAATTGTTGTAATAAAGTTGTAGTTGTTTTCTGTACCATGTATTTGGCGACTCAGAATAGGTTGGATGGAATGGACCTATTTTGGGGTCGTTACATTTGGTATCAGAGCTTAGGGATATGATCTCTGGCGGAGATCGGGGAACATAACTAGGAGGGGAGAGACGAGTAAATCCTTCGCTAGTGTGTCCTACCTAAGCTTATTTGTTAGACAGTCATAATATCGGGATATTATGTGATATGTTAATTTGTTAAATTAACCCTTGTTTTGAAGCTGTATTCTAGAATGATATTTGAAATACAGGAGATGAGCAATGGAGAAATTATGATGACAGGGAAGATGGAATCTGAAATGAAAGAAAGGTATTCTCAACTCTTTGAAATACCAGGTACGTAAATTTCGAGGACGAAATTTCATAAGGAGGGGAGATTGTAAGACCCCGAATTTTATGAAATAAAAGTATTCAATTTTTCTTATAATTACAATTCAGTAAATGGTTAAATTGATAAAAAGTTAAAGTTATGGGTGAAATGTGAAATTTTTTCAAAATACACAAGTGGTTATAAAATAATCATTGTTGTCGGGGAATATTCGTTTGGTCGTGGAATATTCTTTCTGTCGGGGAATATTCGTACGACGGCGCAGCTATTTGTGGGCCCCATAACAGAATAACTGTCGGGTGAAGAAAATGACAAATTTAAGTTTTTACAAATAACGGCGTAGTTGTTACCGTTAACACTGTTGGAATACCCGGTGATTAAAATACAGTAATACGCGTTATTGCACAGTAGCACACGGTATTGCACAGTATTTTTGAAATTATTGATTCTTACGTAAGAAGGCACTACTCAATAATTGTTACAGTAATTACTGTTCAATATTTTATTTTATTGATTCAATAATTGTTGCGTTGATATTTTATATTATTGTTGTTTCAATAATTGTTGCTGCACAGTATTTTCCTTTATCAGATCAATAATTCATATTATTTGAATAATATTATTAGATAACATTATTGCAATGTCTAGAAAGTTCTGTCTAAGGAGAGGTTTGGTCATCTAATTGCGCGCCAGTAAGGAGAAATTCTTATTGGAAAGCCCCCTCTTTCTTGGGAACGGCCTGGTTGTCATAAATGTGATTCTGTAATATTATTTGTGAATAATTAATTATTGATTCATATGATAAGAAAATATTTATTTTATGTGGATATAAATGAGGGATATATTTTTGTGGTTAAAAAATGAAGGAGTTAATGTTGAGATTTTTATCAGTATTTTTGTCGGAATGGAGGTATTAAAAATTAGGGTTTTTGAGATATTTTGCGGGGGTTATAATTTTTAATCCGACCGTTGGATCGTGGTAATTTTTGGATATGTTATACATATATAAGTTGAGTATATGTCCACAAATTTTGAACCGTTAAAAATGAACGTATGATTTATTATGAATTTTACGAGATGACTGGTTCAGAAATTGTTGAATTTTCGGAGTTTATCATTTTGGTGGAAAATTCTAGAATTGGTGGGCCCCACTTGTGGTTGGTGAAGAAATGTGCTGAATTATATTTCAAATGTGGTGGGTGGGAATAGTAGCAGGTAAAGCCATCAGGTTGCAGGTCAAACCTACCAAAATTTTCCTATAAATAGAGGGCTAAGTTAGAATTGAAAATCACACCAGAAACATAAGCTTTCTCTCTTTCTCTCTCTATATTATGAAGCATATTTTGTGAGTATTTAGATACTTTGAGAGTTGCTATTCAGTGCAAGTTTCCTTCGGCTTTGCATACCGATCAGAAGTACTGCTCTTTTGAGGTAAGGGATAGTAAGGGATTGTAAGGGATAGTAAGGGATTTTAAGGGTTGTTATGATTTTCAGTTTCGTAATTTTTCTGAACTTCAAAAATTCTGGAAAAATTTGAAATGATAATTTGATGAGTTTTCTTGATTGTGTCCAAAAATGGTGATTTTTGGATGTATAGATTGAGAGTTATGAATTTTATGAGAAAAGACTATTTTAAAAGTAATCGCTTATAATTCCTTGTGGTTAACTCCAAAATTGATGAAATTTTTATTGGGAGTACATGTATATGATAGGAGTATACTCTGTGAATTTTAGAATTTTTAGATAAAAGTACAATTTTTGATAAATGTCTAAATATTCGGCTGTTTTGGCCATATGAAAAATAGTAAATGACTTTTAAAAATTTTGAGAAAAATATATGTTCACTATGGGACTATATTATGCTAAATCCCAGAAAAGAAATATTTTTGAAACTGATTTGATATTTTTCATGAAAATGGTCTAGTTATGAGTAAATGAATTAAATATGTTATGTGAAGTAAGAAAATTGGAAAATAGGATTTTATGGCTTGAGAATTCTATATGAGGTATATGCAGATTTTTGATGAGGGTTTTGGTTATTGATGATGAAATTGTAAGAGTTGGCATTTTATGATGATTAAATGCATTAATTAGTAAAGTGTAAACAATTAAAATAAATTGTTTATAAATTTAAGTAATGTTATTCTTTCAATATCATTATACCGAAATATTGGTATGGATTTTATTGTAGAATTTCTATCTTTTGTGTTGGAGTTACTATTCATGAGTTACTATTCACGATTTACTATTCATGAGTTACGAATATTACTCTTGAGATTAAATCTATATGTTGATCATATTATTTTTATCATCATATATAACATTTTTATAACCCTGATGTTGAAATTCTCTTTCACTGGAGTGTAAAGATGGGTAGATTATTGGTATGATCATGACTAGGGTTCTCTTTGGCCTGTAGTGCAAAGTTGAATTGTGACTGGTATGATCATGACCATTGAATTTATAACTGAATATCTTAAGCTTAAGTGCAAAGGTGAATTGATCAACATGGTTATAATTATTGTTTATATAAATGATTATATATTTCTTTGAGATATTAATATATTTGGCCTGTAGTGCAAATATGAACTGTTGATGAATATATTTGGCAGTAGTGCAAATATGAACTGTTGAGGAATATCTTTGGCCTGTAGTGCAAAGATGAAATATTGATGAATATCTTTGGCCTGTAGTGCAAAGATGAATTATTGATGAATATCTTTGGCTCGTAGTGCAAAGATGACTTGTTGTTGAATATCTTTGGCCTGTAGTGCAAAGATGAGTTGTTGATGAATTTATTAGTATGATTATGAACATGAACTGTGATTTGGTATAACCATGATGTTTGATGTTTCAGGTGATGAAAATTATCTTTGTCCTAGATGAGAAAAGGAATTTAGAATTACAATTATGATTATGAGTTATTCATATGATTGTGGACAGGAATTGTTGATTGATGTTACAGGGATAAAACATTGTTGATGGATTTTTAACATGGAGAAGATAATAGACTTTATAGTCTATTTGACTCTTCTAATGGATTGCTCGTTCCGCTGCAACTATGGTTGAAATTTTTATCATTTACCATATGTTCTAAATCTCTGATTTATTGTTGATGAAGGCTATTGATAATTGAATTATCTTTAGTCATGATATTCTTTACTGAGCTAGTTGTGCTCACCCTTTTGCTTCACAATTCCTTTCAGGTAATAAGAGTGTAGCTGGGTCGAGCGAGGGTAACGGGGAAATAGAACGGTGCTCTCTAGCTGTGGATGTTCTCCCGAAGCAGTATAGAAAAGTTCATTTAGTAGTTATATTTGGTGAATCCAATAGGGTAAGGTGTACCCAACGTTGGAAGGGTGGTTTGCCACTATCATACAAGATGTCTAACGACATACAACCTCGTGTCATCATAAGACAGGGATGTGCTCATCCACTTGCTGAGTATATATACGAGCACTACCTATATAATCTTGGTGTTTGTTTGAAGTATAATTCTCAGTTAGATACAGTGGAGATAATGATAAGTCAAGAGAAGACTCACCATTGGGAAGAATATGATAGTAATCTTCTCGTTTTTCTTTGGGGTCTATTGGGTCAACCAAGGATAATTCTGTGGCCATATGATATCTATCATAACCTAGACGCGTGGCCTCCCATGTACGAAGGTTTCCTTGAGCACTTCCCAAAGATTCTAATTTCTAGAACAGTTTTTGACTATACCTTTATGTAAGGTGTCATTGTGAGGCGATGTCCACGATTGGAACATGAGTCACATTTGGTATATATTTGTATCCAAACTCACAGCATATGTGTTGTTGTATTTTGCACGACAATTGTTGTAATAAAGTTGTAGTTGTTTTCTGTACCATGTATTTGGCGACTCAGAATAGGTTGGATGGAATGGACCTATTTTGGGGTCGTTACAGAAATTACAAGTAAATGATTTTACAAGTAATTAAAAATGGAAAGTATGAAGAGACTTTCCTCCGCGTTTGGTTTATCAGAGGCTGACCTATCTTAGGCTACTCTCGCGACTGTTTGGCATGAAGGTTCCCAAATCATCGCAATTTACTCGACGGGAAGTTAATTCGGCCTTTCAACTGGAGCGAATTTGGGTGGTGTCTTTCCTGAGCCTCATTGGAATTAGTCTTCCTACGAGTCCAGTAATCAAATACCAACAGGATAGCCTCCTGATGGAGGAACCACACAACATACATTCACATACAACGTGTCTCACCGTTTATGAAAATGATGACATGTGCGAAGCACAAATATCACAAGCAGATATAGTGTAAAACATTAAGTACAGTAAGTAAATGCATTCGTACACATCCATCAAATATAAATGCAACATCCATACACAAGCATATAACAGTTTTGAAAAGCTTGTAATAGCGGCTTAAGTCCTCTTACTGGCAAATGTCCCCAGCAGAGTCGCCACATGTCGATGTCGGGATTTTATTTGTCCCTTTTCTATTCTTGTTCTTTGGTGTTCTCATGTTAGGTGAGATTTGTTTGAAAAAACAAGTTGTGAAAAGGTCCGACATTTATATGTCGACGATTTAACTGTAAGAGTTGCCAGTTGGTTTTTTAATTGGTTGTACCAACATAACCGAGAAAAGGTTTGCACATTGACCCAGTGATGTGACACTGCTAAACGAGTCTGTGAAACCGAGATTCATTAGGGTCCAGGGACTTGCTTATGCGGAGGGAAGGTGTTAGGAACCCCCCGACATCCGTGTTACCACGGTTACTGTCACTTTTCAATAAAATGTTATATGAATGTGTGTGGGGGGGGTCAATGTGCAGTTATTTGGAAGTAGTGCTATGCCACGTTTGCACCTATATGCAAAGGGTTTGAATTTGTGTAAAAATTCAGTTTTAAACAAGATATAGCTGTGATGTTTCGTAAAAAGAGGTTTTTTCAAACCCTGTGCTCAATAGTAATTGAGGCCTTTGATACTTTCATTTTATTACGTGTTCGGCTTGATTGCTTTTATTTTTGAGATGCGAAGCATCTTCGAGAAAATAATGTACAAAGTCGTGTCAAACTCCTTGTGGGCATAAGAGCCATCTAAGGACATTCGAACACTGTGCATAATTTACAAGCTGCTTACAGCTGAAAATGTCTATCACGGGAACCAAATCTAGATTCAGTAGACTGAATCTATGATCACATGATTCCTAGGCTCACATGATGTAGCAATTTATATAAAATGTTGTAAACAGTTATATATATATATATATATATATATATATATATATATATATATATATATAAGCTATAAAAAAATAAAATATATATATGTATGTGTGTGTGTGTGTGCAAACAATCAACCACCACGAAGTACCTCTATGGGGGATTGTAAATATAAATAAAGCATAAAAACCTAATCAACCACCACAAAGCACCTCAATGGGGGATTGGAAAATATAAATAAAGCTTCTAAAAACAAATCAACCACCACGAAGCACCTCCATGGGGAATTGGAAATGTAAATATATAAAAGCGGTAAATATATATATAGAGACATGATAAGCCACCACAAATCACCTCCATGGGGGATCAGAAATGTAAATAAAGCAATAAAACGATCAATTGCCACGAAGTAAACTTCAGGCGGGACGAAATGTAAAGAAAGCAGTAAAAACAATCAACCGCCACGAAGTAAACTCCAGGCGGGACGAAATGTAAATAAAGCAGTAAAAGGCCACGAAGTAAACTCCAAGCCTGACAGGAATGTAAATATATATATATATAAGCGGTAAACGCACAGGATATATCGATCCTGGCTCGGTTTATCATTTCAGCGATTTGTCGCTATATATATATATATATATATATATATATATATATATATATATATATATATATATATATATATATAAAAGCGGTAAATGCACCAGATGTAAAATTCAGGCTCATCGAACAGAGTTCGATAATAGTTCATATATATAAGTATATATATAAAAGCAAATAAATGCTTCGGAAGTAAAATCCAGGCTCAATCGAGGCATAACTCGATAATGTTAGTCCATATATAAATATATACATTAATATATATATATATATATATATAATATATATATATACAAAGAAATAAAAGCCACGGACCGAAGTCCGGGTATACACACGCTACACGACTCTCAACGTGAAGAACTATGTGTGCACAGTAGTGGAGAAAGGCTTTAAAGTGTGTAAGAAGGCTTACAGTGGACTGCCAAAGAAGACTTCAATAGCTTTAAAGGGATGAACACTCAACTCCCACCGATAAAAATATAACAATATATGAGCTCAAAAGTGTTTAAAATGAGAAAGCACTCAGTTTATAGGGTGTACAGAGCAAATTGGACAGGGCTTCCTCGCCTTTTTTTTCCTTAAAATGGCTGTCCCAAGCCTTCTATTTATAGAGGGGGAGCCGCAGGTGTACCTACGGTAGCTGAAGATGCACCTGCGGCTGTCGCAGATGTACCTGCGGCTGCCCAGGGTGCCCCTGGTTTCACAGGTCCCGCCGTCTCAAAATACGTGCACGCGTACAACGTGATGTCCGCTCGAACTAATCCAGGCATCCGATTGAGGTGTATAAGACCTTTTTCAGCATACTGTTATCGAGAGCTATACAATGATATGGGATTAGAGGTTGTACGAAGTCAGAAAGATAGGACCATGCCCTTGGTCTTCAAGCTTCAAATTCTATCCGATGTGCTGTCTTGTGCAGTAGTCATTTGGGATTGGTGCTCTTTGGTTCTTGTAGGACATTGCTGTGTAGAATGTATGTATGAATATTGAGACGGCACAAATTGGGATTGGAATGGCAAGATGGCGGTTCTGTCTTTCACCGGGGTTTTCTCCAGCTTGAGCTAATTTAACAGTCTTTGCTCAGGGTTATCTCTGAGATTAGGTTGCTACAGGTGTTAACCGTCTTTATTGTTGTTTCTAAGATGTGCCTGACTTCCCAGAGTTATCTCCGAACTTTGGAAATGAGTGCCTCGGGGCCATTGCCAAGTGTTTGAAGCTGATTGCATGGGTTTGAAATAAGCATTTCTGGGGTTATCTCCAGAACTGCAACTGCATGCCTCGGGGTTGTCTCCGAGATTGACGTTGTCTTTCCCGGTGTGATTTATGGGACTGAGACTGAGTATCTCGGGGTTATCTCCAAGATGACACGATCTTCTCCGGTGTGTTTTCCGGTATTTGAACTGCATTCCTCGGGGTTATCTCCGAGTTTGAAACTGAAACTCCCGGTGTTGTTTCCGGGGTTGAGGATAAAACTTTCGGTGGTATTTTCGGGTCTGAGCTGGATGTCTCGGGGTTATCTTTGAGATGGTAATACTGAATATCCCAGGGTTATCTCTGGGATTGAACTGAGCTGTCTTCCAGGGTTATCTCTGAAAGACGATTCTGCCCTCCTACAATGTTAGTAACAGGTATGCAGAAAAATTTCGAGTGTCTACGGGCATATTAAGGCGTCAAGAGGCTTCTCTACGCTCTTCCTCCAAAATATGATATGCCTTCCTACGATCCATTACGAACCACGGTGAGTCTTCAAATTGAGGTGGGTAATAAAAAACTCGATACTGGGCCCTATCAATTGCAAAATGAAAGGCATGATCCATTTCATTCATCTTAGCCTTCTTCGTTTGAACCTTAGCTTCAACACGATTTGCACGCTGATTCGCCTTCATCCATGCATCTTCTGCCCTCGCACGCTTAGCCGACTCCTCCTTCAAGTCATCTTTTAACTTTTCCACATCAATCTTCACTTTCTCATTCTCAGCCAACAGATCCTCTTGCTAACCTTTTGTATGAACTAGGTCCCACTTTCCAAGTCGTGAGTCAAGTTCCTGAATCTCCGCATCCTTTTGCTCTATAGTATCTTGACGCATATCAGCCAAATCCTTCAGCTCCTCAACATTATCCTGTAATTCTATGTTTCGATCATACAGCGCATCATACATCTCAGCTAATATGGAGTTTAGTGGAAACTTTACAGGATCCTCTTCCTCATCTTCCTCCTATATCTCCTCCTCAGGATCAGACACAGGTTCATCCTCCTGTTCTTCCTCAGTAACCAACAGAGAAGGCTCCCTCTAAATTAACTTTTCCCGCACAACGTGGACATCTCGGGGTTCCTCAACTCTAGGTTTCTGAGGTATCATTTCCCTAGCTGGACTGTATCCTCCAACGTTAGACATCCTGACAACAAAATACTTTTTAAGTTTTATTTATTATGTAACACTCTTCGATACGCGCAAGCATAAAAGTTATTAACACATAGCACATAATGTCTTTTATTGTTTATCGTTTAATGAATTTCCTCAATTCATTCCTTAGAACTCGATAAGAGTTTGACACCATTATATTTTCTGTCTCCTTAAAGGTTACTTCCTAAGGTTCCCCACCTAAGGTTTATAACCTAAAGCTTTGATACCAACCTGTGACACCCCCAAATCTGGGTACTTCATTCCCATATGATTTGGTGCTCACTAACCAAAAATAATTATATCTAACTACCTATAATAAAGGATAAAGACATAACTTAAATAACTTAAACAATAATATTCCCATTAAAGGGTTACATCCACTTAAAAATATTTCCAGGTAATCTAACCTTAATTATTACATAAGTCTATGGAATATATCACAAAATAACATAAGTCTTATAACATAATTTTAGTTAAGTAAATAAGTCTTCATCACTTCAACATATTGCCCTTTCCTTTGCTAGAAGATGACTCATCGATTTTCTCAACTTTAGCTGCAGTGTTAATTGCAAGAGTGAGCAAATAATTGCTCACTAATATAAAGAATAATAATAACAACAACATGAGATAAAACAATGGTTACTAGATAATAGGGATCTCGTGCTACGAATCAAGGATAGAGAACAGTTCAAGATTTATATCTGAGTGTCTTAAGACCATGAACTATGTCCATGGTAATTAGGTATTATTACCTCAACCTTAACAGTCATTTAGACTATACAGACCCTTCCTTACATACTTAAGGGGATCAGCCCTTTGTACCATGTATTGTGCACAAACATCTAAACGCTAACGCATACAAAGTCCCCTATATTAGGGTTGTTCATCTCAGTTTGACTTTAGAATTTCTGCACTAAAGAAAGTTTAGTTTGGAACTAGCTTATCAGTGGTTCTAGAATTTTAGAACGCTATTCAATTATAGATTAGTCCAATCAATAAGAGTTTGCTTACTATTTGAAAGTTCAACACAATAGTATAGGATTGAACAATGATATTTAAGTCAAGGATTTGATAATAACAATGTACAATTTAATAGACATATTACATAGGCAAAGTACTACATCCAAAAGAGTTAGGATTGTAAAACTCGATCAATGTAAAGAATTAGAATACAAGAGCTTGTATTAACGTAAACATGATGGAATCAATAAGCTTTCTTAACTATAATATAATATTTAGAAGCTTACATAATAATGAATTAGAAAACTTGCTTGACAACAAAGGATAAACATAATTATGAAACTTGAATTCATTATAAAGAGAATGAAGTTAAGGAACTTGCCTCGTGTAAAAGCTACACAAGTATAATAAACGTTCGCCAATTATCCTACATATAGCATTAGGACCACAATACCAATTAGTTATATTAATATTAACTTCTTTATCGTATTCATTCACTTAACACGAAACTGAATTGTCAATTATATTATAGTATCCAACATGGTGGTTATAGAATGACACCAATTCTAATGACATCACATTCTAAACCCTCACAACTTATTAACTCGTAACTTTTGGTTTCAACGTTGTGATTATAATATGTTATTATGTCTTATAACATGTTTTAGGTCCTTTTATAATCATCAAAATATAATAAGTTAACATCTCCAAGCTATGTTGTTAGCAGCTCAATACTGGGTCTGACTGACTACTGGAACGGCCGCACCATGGTTACCTTAGAGTCTGGCACGCACGCGCCCAGAGGCACCGCGCCCGCGCTTGGCACCAGGAACAGTGTTGTAGAACACAAAATCAAACTCTGTTCTAGGCCAAAAATTCCCTTTTTCCCAATTCTACAGCAATTCATCAAAACCCAAAAACCACATAAGTTTACTACAACAACTCTAGGCATAAACATAACACTTCTAATCACCAAAACACTCAAATTATAAGGATTTAACCCATGTTTTTGTTGTTTTTTCATTTTTAACACATTTAGCGAATTAAATCGCCAAATCCTTGTTTCTTAACCAAATTACACCATTCCAATTACGTTGTTTTCATTTCTTGATATACTAACACAATCTACCACCAATTTACAGATTATATCAAGGATTGAACATGAAATTTTTGACTCAAACAAGCCATTTCATATATAGAACACTATTACTTTAATTTTCTTCATACAACCCAAATTTCACGTATTTGATTACTAACAATTGCTTATTGTCGACGTCGGGATTTTCATTTATCCCTTTTCGTTACTTGTTCTTTGGTATTCTCATTTTAGGTGAGATTTGTTTGAAAAAACAAGTGAAAAAGATCTGATATGTATAATGTCGACGATTGGACTGTAAGAGTCGCCAGTTGGTTTTTTAACTGGTTGTACCAACACAACCAAGAAAAGGTTTGCACATTGACCCAGTGATGTGACACTGCTAAACGGATAGGTGAAACCCAGATTCATTAGGGTCCGGGGACTTGCTTATGCGGAGGGAAGGTATTAGGCACCCCCTGACATCCGTGTTGCCACGGTGACTGCCACTTTTCAAGAAACTATTATCTGAATATGTGTGTGTGTGTGTGGATCAATGTGCTTTTATTTGGAAGTAGTGCTATGCCTCGTTTACACCTAAACAAAGGGTTTGAATTTATGTAAAAATTCAATTTTAAACAAGATATAACAGTGATGTTTTAGAAAAGAGGTTTTTCAAACCCTTGTGCTCAATAGTAATTGAGGCCTTTGATACTTCCATTTTATTTCGTATTCGGCTGGGTTGATTTTATTTTACTGATGTGAGGCATCTGTATGAAAATAATGTACAAAAGGTGTTGAAATCCTCGTGGGTATGAAAACCATCTGAGGACATCCAAACATCACAGAAAAATTTACAAGTTGTTTACAGTTGAAAAAAGTCCATCACTGGAACCGAATCTAGATTCAGTGGACTGAACATGTGATCACATAATTCCTAGGCTCACATGATGCCGCAATTGATATAAATGCAGTAAGCAGGTATATATATAAAAGATGTAAATATATATATACAGACATGATCTCCAACCACGAAGCACCTCCATGGGGGATCAGAAATGTAAATAAAGCTGTAAAAGCTATCAACCACAACGGAGGAGACTCCAGGCGAGACAAAACGTAAATAAAGCTGTAAAGACGGTCGACCGCCACAGAGGAAACTCCAGGCGGGACGAAATGTACAGAAAGCTATAAAAAACGGTCAACCACCACGAAGTAGACTCCAGGTGGGACGAAATGCATCGAACATAATTCAACACACAGTTCATATATATAAATATATATATATACGAAAATATTTAAACGCACCAGACATAAGTCTAGGCTCATCGAATAGAGTTCGACACACAGTTTATATATATAAGTATATATATATAAGAAAGCATTAAACGCTCTAGACCGAAGTCTAGGCTCAATCGAGGCATAACTCGATAATGTTAGTCCATATATATAAATATATATATATATATATATATATACAAACTGAAATAAAATTACGGACCGAAGTCCAGGCAAACATACACAACACGACTCTCAACGTAAAGAAGGGTGTGTGCAAAGATGAAGAGAAAGGCTTTAAAGTGTGTGAGAAGGCTTATAGTGGGCTGCCAAAGAAGACTTTTATATCTTTAAAGTAGATAAACACTGGCTTCAGCAGGTACAAAAGTAGCTATATGTGAGCTCACAAGTGTTTAAAATAAGAAAGCACTCAGTTTAAGATGAGTATAGAGCAAATTGGGCAGGGCTTCCTCGTCGTTTTCTCTTACAAAATGGCCACCCCAAGCCCTCTATTTATAGAGGGTGGGCCACAGGTGTACCAGAGGCTACCCGGGGTGCCCCGAGCTTCGCGGGTCCTGTCGTCTCGAAGTATGTGTACAGGCAACGTGATGTCTGCTCGAACTTTTAGAATTGCAATCCGAGCATCCGATTGAGGTATATAGGACCTATTTCAGACCGTCGTTGTCGAGAGTTACGCAATGACATGGGATTAGAGGTTGTACGAAGTCATGAAGATGGAACGATGCCCTCCGGTCTTCAGCTTCAAATTCTATTCGTTATCCTGCGCAATAGTCACTCGGGATTGGTTCTTCTAAGCTTTTGTGGGACATTGCTATGTAGAAATGTATGTCTAAAATGTTGAGACAACGTGATGTGGCATCATGTTGGCGAGATGACGACTTTGCCCCTCACCGGGGTTATCTCCGATTTGGGCTGATAAAGCTGACGTTGCTCAGGGTTATCGCTGAGATTAGACTGCTGCAATGGTTGAAGGTCCTCAGTGTCATCTCTAAGGTGTGCATGTACTCCTGGTGTTATTGTCAGGTCTTGTACTGAGTATCCCGTTGTGAGCGCCGAGATTGAAGCTGATTGCATTTGAAACAAGCATTTCCGGGGTTATCTCTAGAACTGTATTCCTTGGGGTTATCTCCAAGGTTGGTAGCTATTCCCATGGTTGGGACTGAGATTGGATACCTCGGGGTTATCTCCGAGATGAAGCGGTCTTCTCCTTTGTGTGTTCCGGTATTGGATCTGCACGTCTCGGGGTTATCTCCGAGGTTAGAACTGTTACTCCCAATGTGTGTTCCGGGGTTGAGGCTATTGCTCCCAGTGTGTGTTCTGGGGTTAAAACTGAGCTTTCGGTAGTATCCGGACTGGATGTGAACGATCTTCCAGGGTTCCCTCTTGAAAGACGAATTTGTGCTCCTGCAATGTTAATGACAGGTGTACAGAAAATTTCGAGTGTCTACACTTATATATGATGATTATCATATTATATATTCATATCACCAACAACAATCCAACAAAAACTCAATTACAGAGTATACATATTGAAAATCAAAACTAGAAATTAGGAATAGATTACCTTGAATCCTTTGAGGTTAACAAAGTTCTAGCAATCCTTTCCAGAAATTCCTCTTCCTTCTTCTTGACAAAACTACAGAGAATTCCCTCTTGCTCTCACTCTCAACTTTCTCTGTGTTTCCCTCTCACGCTCTGTGTTCTCTCTTAGCTTAGGATATAATACGCAAATGAATAAACTGATATAGGCATAACCCACGTACTTTAGTTATAAAAACAAACAGTCTGCGTCAGTTAAAATAAGCCAAAGGCCACAAAACCTTGTTTGGCTATACACAAACTCCCCATTCTAGTTTATTTAAATAATATTTATACTATATAGTTCCATGTGTCACACTTTAATTTAGTTAATTTAAATAACCTACAATTATAATTATAATAATAATAATTATAATTTTCATTATAATTATACTTTATACTTAATAAACCATTTCATATCTAATTTAATTATTAAATTAAACTAGAACATCATTTTATTTAATGTAATTATTTTCTTAAATATTAAATGAATTATTTCATTAAATTAAATCCTTAAATAATAAAATTTCCATTAATCAATTTAGTTGCTAAATTATTGCACCACAATTTCATCAATTATTTACTTTTCTCAATAAATAAATTATTTAAAATATTTATTTAATTCAATAAATATTTAAATTAATTACAAAATTTCTCGATCGTTACAATACTTCCACAGTACAGAACAGCGCAGCTGCGCCCTGTACCAAGAAGAGAAACTGATTTTTTGTTGAAATGTAATACCTCTAACATGATTAGTTTGACCTAGTTATATGTATATAAATAAGTATGACATATTGTCTTGAGTACCTTTGTATACCATGATTTGCTTAAATGGTTATTTCCCAAAGAAACATAGAGATTTTTGAAAACAAATCTTGACGAATTTGAGTCATTTAAGTTCTGACCTTGATAGCATATATACGAAGTTTAATTATGCATGATATAAGATTCAAAGTTGTATTGTATATGTTAAATTGCTTTGATTTGGTTTAAAACGATTTCAAAGGCAAACTCAGATAGTTTTGCAAACTAAGTTTTATAAACATTGAGTGGTTATATTTTGACCTTATAAGCATGTGTAGAAATATGTACAAATGAGTATGACATATGATTCGAAGTTGCCTTGCATGATTAGTTTGACTTAGTTATACATGGAAATAGGTTGGACATATGGTTTCAAGCCCTTTGAATACCATGAACCTCTTAGTCACTTTAATGTATATTTCTAAAGAAAACTTGAAACTTTGAGAACGAACTTAAAGGAACTTGTGTACTTAAAGTTCTAGATGTGATAACATACGTACATGGCTTAGTTAGCTAGGAAATGAGATTTAAAGTGTTTTACATACACTAAGTTGCTTTAATATGGCCTAGAATGACTTTTAAAGGCAAACTTAGACACCTTGCAAACTAATACCTATGAGCATTGTGTTGCCTACCCTCTGAACTTGTAGGATGGCATGCTAGTACTATTTATGTCATTGAACATGGCCTATAAGTGCACTTATCTAGTTTGACACAATAAAAGTCATTAGAGCATGATTTTAAAAGTAAGTTTCAAGTGATGAACTATGCTAGTTGTATGTAGATAAGATGAATGCATGTGAGCATGTGTATTGAAAGTTGTTTAACATCGTTATTGGTTACATAGTTAGACCCTTGTTGCATGAACTTACTTAACCGTGAAATAAATGGCAATAAAGCTATAAAGTGTAAAACAACTTAAGGTAAACACAAGAGGCACCAAACATGGACCAAGACCTCTTAATGTGTGTATGTGTTATGTGTTAGCATGGTAAGTAATGAGGTATAAATTAGTAAATAAAGATTTAAATCTAGTCTGGCCAGGGGACGGCGCCGCTGCGCCCATCCTAGGCAAAACTGCAGCGCAGCTGCGCTGCAGGGCAGTGTTGCTTGACTGTTTTAAATTGTAATCTGAACCTTTAAGCATATGTGTATGAATGTCTTAAGCTTCAATGCTTGACCTAAGTGATGTTTTAAGTATATGAGCAAGTAATGGTTATATACAACCCAGATTTGTTAAGTTTTAATAAGATTTACAAAACGAAAGAACAATGCGGATCAAGCATCTATGAGTTTTAAATGTGTAATGAACATATAGCTAGTAAAGTGTGTGATAAAGGTGTATGAATGTTGATGTCAAGTATGTGTGACTACGGTATACTTATACATACCTAACTATACTAAAAGTACGATAAGAAAGTGAAACGAAGGTTCTAAGAACCGAGTTAGCAAACTATGTAACAATTGTAATTACATTGAGAATGTAAGGAAATGTATGACTGATGGGTATGAATCTATGATTATACAATTGTGTAGGAATACACGAAGTGCAGATAATGATAAGCAGTTAAGTTGTAGTTGATAATCTACGAGTCAGGCAAGTCTTTCAGTTCCTAATTGCTCTATAATGTTGATAACCGTTGATTGATTTATGATATGATATGAAATGATAAATTATATATGAAATACATATGAGATATGTATGAAATGAATTATGCTATGCCATGAAATGTGAAAATGTCTATGAGATATATATGAGATTGAAAGTCAATCTACAATTATATGTTTTGTAAGTTAATCTCTATACTTGTTATGTGAAAATCAGCATGCGTATGAGTTAAAAGCTTATGATTATATGAACTGGGCATGATATTATGTGCTATGTGACACATGAAAACTGTAAGAATTTCTAAGCTGTCGAGCTCACCCTTGCAAATAACCACTTTTGCAGGTTAAGGACTCAGGGTAAAGTTACGTCCTACTTGCTTGATAGAGTTCAATAGTATCACAAGAGGATGGAATTGTTTACCTGAAGTTAAAATCTCAAACCATGTTTTAGGTTTTAGATTATGTACTTGATAATTGTTTAACTCTTGTAGAGTTATAAAGTCGTACTATTCGTCGCATAAAGATCATCGAATTAAGATGTAAATTTTATAATGTGACTCTGATGAATCAAAGCATAGAATAAATTTGATTCAAAGATATGTGAATGATGAAGGTTGTGATCCGGAGAAATGAATAAAGGATTCAGAAAAGTTTTAATTATTTCGCATCTTATTATGTATAACATTAAATATGATGTAAAAACAAGAATGGTTAATCATTAAGATAGGTAATTGACTTATGAAGGTTTTGGGATCGATTCATAGATCCTGGAAATAGAAAGGAATGAATATATTAATTAGTATCAAAGTTAAGTTGTATTCATTAAATTATGAAAGGAAGTTGTTAATGGTTAGACAAAGATAGTATCGTGACACACCAGGTCCGAGGTAATGGATATCCAGATTTGGGGGCGTTACAGTACGGATCTGAGGTATCTTAGATCTATGGATTTATATCAGAGACTCTGGGTCCCTTCCTATAGATCTCGTCAATACACATAGTTCCTCAAAACGTCGACTTCGATATGGCAATCTAAAAGTTAGGGTTATAGGAGCCCACTTTTAGATCCTTTTGCTTGTGTTTGAGATATTTTGATGTGAGCCTAGGAATCACAGAGTCGGATCCACAAATCGAATCTCGACTAGATTGCTACGATGGACATGATTTTGATTGTAATAATAAGATATCTAAATCATTATATATGTAATTTCGAGACTTAAAACGACTTCGAAGGTCTTATCCCGAGAGATTGGATTTAAGGCCTCATGATAGTGAAAATTATGACTATGGATGCTCGGGTCTATCAAGGCGGCCATCATCACCAACAAAGAAAGAGGCACCATCATTTTGTGGCAGAGGTTGCTTACGATTTGACCAAAAGTGGTTGTGTCGACGTCGAGATTTTTATTTGTCCCTTTTCGTTACCTGTTTTTTTGTGTTCTCATGTTAGGTGAGATTTGTTTGAAAAAATAAGTGAAAAAGGTCCGATATGTATAATGTCGACGATAGACTGTTAAGAGTCGCCAGTTGGTTTTTTAACTGGTTGTACCAACACAACCGAGAAAAGGTTTACACATTGACCCAATGATGTGACACTGCTAAACGGGTCTATGAAACCGAGATTCATTATGGTCTGGGGAATTTCTTATGCAGAGGGAAGGTGTTAGGCACCCCCCGACATCTGTGTTGCCACGGTGACTGCCACTTTTTAATAAACTGTTATATGGATGTGTGTGTGTGTGGGGGGGGTCAATGTGCTGTTATTTGAAAGTAGTGCTATGCCTCGTTCGCAACTATATACATAGGGTTTGAATTTGTGTAAAAATTCAATTTTAAACAAGATATAGCATTGAGGTTTTGTAAAAAGAGGTTTTTCAAACCCTGTGCTCAATAGTAATTGAGGCCTTTGATACTTTCATTTTATTCAATGTTCGGCTTGATTGCTTTTATTTTTGAGATGCGAAGCATCTTTGAGAAAATAATGTACAAAGCAGTGTCGAACTCCTCATGGGTGTGAAAACCATCGGAGGAAATCCGAACACTGGGAATAAATTTACAAGCTGCTTACAACTGAAAAAGGTCTATCATAGGAATCGAATATAGATTCAGTGGACTGAATCTTTGATCACATGATTCCTAGGCTCACATGATGCCGCAATTGATAAACGTAGTAAGCAGGTATATATATATATATAAAAGCTGTAAATATATATATACAGACATGATCGACCACCATGAAGCATCTCCGTGGGGGATCAAAAATGTAAATAAAGCTGTAAAAGCGATCAACCGCCACGGAGAAAACTCCAGGCGAGACGAAATGTACAGAAAACTGTAAATAACGGTCAACCGCCAAGAAGTAAACTCCAGGCGGAACGAAATATAAAATAATATATATATATATATATATATATATATATATATATAAGCGTATAAACGCACCAGATATAAAATCCAGGCTCATCGAACAAAGTCCAACAACAATTAATATATATAAGTATATATATATTAAAGCAGTAAACGCGCCAGATGTAAAATCCAGGCTCATCGAACACATAGTTCATATATATATATATATATATATATATATATATATATATATATATATATATATATATATATATATATATATATATATGCGAAAGCCTTTAAACTCTCCAGACGTGAGTCTGGGCTCATCGAACAGAGTTCGACACACAGTTTATATATATATATATATATATATATATATATATATATATATATATATATATATATATATATATATACACGAAAGCCATTAAACGCTCCAGACATAAGTCTAGGCTCAATCGAGGCATAACTCGATAATCTTAGTCCATATATGAAATATATATATATATATATATATATATATGTAAGTATATATATACAAACTGAAATGAAACCACGAACCGAAGTACACACGCAACACGACTCTCAACGTGTAGTGTGTGCAAAGATGAAGAGAAAGGCTTTAAAGTATATAAGAAGGCTTACAGTGGGCTGACAAAGATGACTTCAATAACTTGAAATGGATGAACACTCGGCTCCCGCCGGTAAAAAGTAGCTATATATGAGCTTACAAGTGTTTAAAATGAGAAAGCACTCAGTTTAGGGTGTGTACAGAGTAAATTGGACAGGGCTTTCTCGCCTTTTTTCCTTTCAAAATGGCCACCCCAAGCCCTCTATTTATAGAGGGGGGAGCCATAGGTGTACCTGTGGCTAGGCCGCAGGTGTACCTGCGGCTGCCAGTGCGGCTGCCAGGGGTGCCTCGGGCTTCGCGGGTCCCGTCGTCTAGAAATAAGTGTACGCATGCAACGTGATGTCCGCTCGAACTTTCAAAATTGCAATTCAGGCATCCGACTAAGGTATGTAAGACCTATTTCGGACCGCCGTTGTCGAGAATTACACAATGACATGGGATTAGAGGTTGTACGAAGTCAGGAAGATGGGACGATGCCCTTCGGTCTTCAAGCTTCAAATTCTATCCGTTACCCTACGTAATAGTCACTCGGGATTGGTTTTCCTTGGCTCTTGTGGGACATTGCTGTGTAGAAATGTATGTCTAAACTATTGAGACGGCGTGATATGGCGTCAAGGTGGCAAGATGACGACTTTGTCCCTCACCGGGGTTATCTCCAGTTTGGGCTGATAAAGCAAACGTTGCTCAGGGTTATCTCTGGGATTGGACTGTTGTAAGTATTGAAGGTCCTTAGTGTCATCTCTGAGGTGTGCCTATCTTCCTGGTGTTATTGCCAGGTCTTGTACTGAGTGCCTCGGTGTAAGCGCCGAGGTTGAAGCTGATTGCATGCATTTGAAATAAACATTTCTGGGGTTATTTCCGAAACTGCAACTGCCTTCCTTGGGGTTATCTTCAAGGTTGGAATCTGCTATTCCCAGTGTTGGGACTAAGACTGAATATCTCGAGGTTATCTCCGGGATGAATCGGTCTTCTCCGGTGGAATTTCCGGTATTAAAACTGCAGGCCTCGGGGTTATCGCCGAGGTTGGAACTGTTACTCCCGGTGTGTGTTTTGGGGTTGAGACTGAACTTCCGGAAGTATCCAGACTGGATGTGAGCTGTCTTCTAGGGTTATCTCTGAAAGACGAATCTGCCCTCCTGCAATGTCAGTAGCAGATGTGCAAAAAATTTCGAGTGTCTACAGATGCCCCTCTTTATCATATTCATGCAATACAATGGCATGGATAGGATAAAGAATCCTAGACACTTGAAATACAACGAGATAAATATGATGCTATTTGGAGCAACATGATGCAAGTGTATGATGCATATGGATGATGTATATGGATTAATTTTCCACATGTTGGGGATGATTGTCGGCTCCCCGTTACTTCTACCAGTGATGGTAATGACGGCAAGCTTGGATGTATGATCCAAACCTATTAGGATGTTGACGTTGGGGCTATCACCAAAGTCCTTAATTCTTGATACAAACTTTACTCCAAAGATGTGTCTCTCGTGTACAAGAGATCTGTGGGGATAAAACTTTGTCTGTTTGAGGATGTGTATAACATATTCCATCCTTGATCCTCCCCGATGATGTTGATTCTCCCTGGTTTGTATCGCTAGGACATATCAATATTCTGTTGGATTTACTGCCAACAGTATGTGTTGTCAGGGTCGCCCGACCTTCGTTAACGTGTGAACCCATGGTTGACCATGCGTTGTAACACCCGCCGGGGATCCATATGATCCTCTACTGATAGGTATATCAACGAATGAACTCCCTGCTAGGGATGAATGTCAAGGCTGCTTGACCTTTGTTGATGTGTGCATCAGTTGATGAACTTATCGGATGGTTTCCGATGCGACATTGGGTTGATCTGCCAATGGCTGAACTTACGTCAAGGCTGCTTGACCTTCATTGACATGTGCATCAATGGAAAGTATGCGTTGTAACCCCCGCCAGGGATCTGCTTGATCGTCGCTGATGTGTGTATCAGCGGAATATGCGTTGTAACCCCCGCCGGGGATCTGTTTGTGGACAGATAACCATGCGTTGTAACCCCCGCCGGGGATCTTCTTGATCATCGCTGATATGTGTATCAGCGGAATATGAGTAGTAACCCCCGTCGGGGATCTGCTTGTGGACAGATAACCTTGCGTTGTAACCCCCGTCGGGGATCTGTTTAATCATCGCTGATGTGTGTATCAGCGAAATATGCGTTGTAACCCCCACCGGAGATCTGTTTGATCATCGCTGATGTGTGTATCAACGGAATATACATTGTAACCCCCGCCAGGGACCTGCTTGTGGACAGATAACCATGCGTTGTAACCCCCGCCGAGGATCTGTTTGTGGAGATTAGGGCAACGACCCTGAATTGAAGGCATTGGACCTCTGTGCAGTATTGTCGAATGTGATATGCAACGACTTGGATCATTGGTATAGTATATCCTGTGTTCGGGCGAATACCAATGAATGATATGAAAGCCACAGTCGGGCCCAGAAAAACCAGGATTTCAGGCTATTATGCTCAATCGCGTAGCGTTTTTATCCCTGATTTGGCCTTTTTAGCTTGTGAGAACTCCTTTGTAACTCGTACTGAACCGAGCTGGAGGGGGTAGGACCTACGTAGGGGTGCCACAGGTACACCTGCAGTAGCCACAGGTGCACCTATGGCCAGCCGTGGCTACTAAATGCCTGCAGGTTGCTTTCATAAGTCATTTTCAAGTTACGCCACGAAGGAAATCTGAGAGCTCTTCTTCAGATCTGCTGAGTTTGGACGTCTTTCTACAAATTCTGTCACCGTACAAGTGTTCTACACTGTCTTGGTAACGTATGCATGTACTCTTTTCCAATTTTTATCTGTTGGAAAAGGACTTATCACATGAAATACATTTAAGCACATAGTATTGATTATATATGCTCAAATGACTTGATAAAAAATATTCAACATAGTAAATGTCAGTATTAAACCATGCTAAACATAATGATGTGAAAAAATTTAACTTTTTAAAACGGTCAAATTGGCACCTTTTTCTGTTATTTCTTATCATATTGGAGGACAAATGAGCAAAGGTGAAAAAGCAAAGTAATCCTGGTAATTGGGCTACTCTTATGGATTTATGACTTTGATTTTTTAATGCAAATAGTATTTATATGACTATGGGCAGGTGTGCTACTGAATGGCCACCTAGTCATGCCTATGTGCATGTGGATAGTCCTATTTATAGAGGAAACTATGACAAAATTTTCCAAAATGTAGGCATTGAGTAGTCATGCATATCTAACTCTACTGTAGACGTATGTTAAAATAATGCATGCATGCAGTCATTAAATGCATTTTGAAAAGCTCTAGATTAGAAGATACCACACCCTTCTGAGGTGATTTGGAGACTTGTTGTCCAGATATTATGGATCTGGATCAGCCGAGTAGTTCCCGTAGAACCACTTCTGGTGTACGGAGGAGGGCTTCTGAAGTGCCTCGACCCCGTTCTATTAGACAGCCTCGTCGGTTGGTGGAGGTGGTGATACGTCCAGTCCGGGTTGATGTACCAGACGTCGAGGACGAGGACGAGGATGTTTCGATTGCGGACCCCACTCCTGCTACGCATGTTCCCCGTAGGGACCTCCCGAGTATTCAGGTGGCAAACCCAGAGCTTTTGGGTGATTTGAGTAGACATCCCTCGATGTATTTGCACGCCAACGAGGTATAAAGTTTAGATCTTAATCTTCCTTCTTTTCTATTGATGAGGAGTAAAGGATTCTGATGTCGATCTGTATTTTGTAGGTTCCCGGCTTTACACAGCCTCGGGGGAACTAGTTCAGCATTCACTCTATGTACGGGCTCTGCATCCTGACTATAGAGCAATTGTGCATGACTGGGGATTTGGAGCATTCTTTTCCATCCTTCCCCGCCGTTGTCCCTAGGGTTACCTCAGGGCATTATTTGAGCGCTGGTTTTACCAGACTAAGTCTCTCCATTTACTGGACTGTGAGGTGATGATGACGTCGATGGATTGTCAGTTTATCACAGGTATAGAGTTTGGAGGGGCGCCAGTGCCTTGCACGACGGATATTACCCCAACTACCGTCAGATCCTTGTTAGGAGTTTCGGCGGAGGCGCTCAAGGGCAGGACTATCCGTACGGGTCCTTTGAGCGTAGATTCTATGAGTGGCCAATTGAGTGAGCCCATACCAGCTGATGTCAGAGTCAGGGATCGCATTCTTCGGCGATTGTTCCTGATGATCATTAGGGGCTGCTTCATGGCAGATAACTCTTCTACGGTGTCGTTTACTTTGATCAGCGCCACGCGACATATAGACCGTATTGGAGAGTATGATTGGGGCTCCTACACCTTTACCTATTTTCTCAGGGGTATGCGTATGCGCTCGCAGGGCTTGACCGAGGCTTGGTTAGGATTTTACCCATTTCTGCTGGTAAGTATTTCTCTTGTCATTTACCATGTACAGGTTAAGAGTGTAACTGACAGCAAATATTTGCCTTTGTGTTGGCAGTTTTGGGCCTATGAGTGGCTCCCATGTTTACGTCCTGTGAGTGTATTAGGATTGGATACCTACCCACGAGGACGGCGATGGCATCATTCCATACTGGTGGAGGCCCCCCGTAGCTGAGGGTTTCACTCATTATCGCCTACAGTTGGAGTTGTTGACAGGGGATGTCATCACATGGATTCAATATTATGGGGAGCACTTGGCCACTAGATTTGAGGATGGGTACCCGACTGGTGTCGAATACGTGATTTCCACTCGTAGGGTTCCTCTCTTCACAGATGGAGGATGGGAGCTCTATTTAGGAGAGCGTGCTATTAGGAGCACCACAGGAGAGATCCGTATACCGATCCGTATATCCCATTGTTGGGTGTTGATGGTTTTGCATTGTCAGAGGGTCCTTGCACTCAGGATGTGTTCCAGCATTGGTGGATCCCTCGTACTATTGGAGCCCAGACCCGTGCCACTCAGTTCATGGGGGATATGGTTCCAGGATCCGTGATGATGATGGATTGGCTAGCCTGTGTTCGAGATCCGACTCATGTGACACAGATTGACAGCTTGACCCAGCGACTGGACCTGGCACATTTCTTTATCCGGCATTTGGGCAGAAATCCGGCAGAGGCAGATTCGTTTGATCCTTCCAGCGCAGGAGCTGGCCCCTCAGATGACCCATTTGGCTTTGCCGACGCAGATCCTCCTGTGTATAGGCATGATATCCCTGTTGATAGAGATCCAGTGACTCAGGAGGAGTTACATCAGGTGGACAGGATTGATGACGTAGATATTAACACCATTGTCTTCTTCTGATGTGTATTCTCGTTATCTCTTTTGATAGGCCTTTGTTAGCTATTGGGTGGTTGTGCCCCATTCTCGTTATATCTTTTGATAGGCCTCTGTTAGTAGTAGGGCGTATGTGCCCCATTTCCCTATATTTTTAGCTGTACAGAGATGATGTATATAGATGATGATCTACTTAGAAATGTATGTACAGTTTTCTATTCCCTATATCATATTGCCATTTATTATCTGTTATGCATGTATCATGTTATGCATATGTATGTATGTCCAGAGATATTCAGCATTGACCCCTGAATGGTTTATAATACGGCCTACACAGATGTCTTCTTCGACAGTTAGCCGCATAGATCACACCCCACCAT